>LN891193.1:15383-36577 GCA_900010015.1 Tuber aestivum
AATATAGAGAAAAGAGAACCACCATATTTTGCAACATTACTAATTTCTCTACTTAACTACAACAAATGCTCCTCTTTTACTTTTCTTTAGGCCAGAATGAGGAGAGGGGTATTCTCCATAAGACTATACCTTTTTATTGTACTTTAACCCTTATTCTATTCATAGATTCAGAAATATGCTGTTTTAAGAAAAATGGCATTTTTATTTATGGCGGCATACCATGCAGGGCCTTAGAATACTTTCTTCCTGAAAAGGAGGATCTAGATAAGACTGAACTTAAAGATAGAGATTAGTAAACAAATTTCTTGATAATAGCTGGTTACCCTTTTATTTCACTTCGCTCATAGTCAGCAGAACCAAGTATGACACCACTTTTTCTTTTTTTCTGAGTGATATTCTATGATATACTTCAATAGTATTTTGTAAGTTAGTATATTGAGAATAGTATTGAGTTATTCATATTTCTATAGATAAACCTATCTTTTATAATCTTGGATTCTAATTCCTTCTCTATATTCAATTTCTTAGTATACTTCCAGCAGCAAATTCTTCTTCAGTTGTACTATTATGTCAGAATACTTCCTTGAGTATCCAGCTTATTCAAGATTCTACCCCCTTTTCTGGTACTTTCCCATAGGTACTTTTATTGCCAGTATAGCCTTATTCTTCACCCTCTGACTGTGAATTAGTTTGCAAATATGAATAATATTCAGCTAGCTGCCAGTAATAACATATCAGTAGCAAAATCTCCAAGTTCCAATGAACTAGAAATGAAAGAATGGCTAAATCAAGCTCTAGAGTGGTTAGAGCAAGAGCCTGGAGAGAGGGTAAGTGTAGTAGCTGAATTGTTTAATGTAAAGGCTACAGCAATATGGATGCATCAATTACGCAAGTGAAACTAGTAATAAAACTCATGTGGAACCTTCAATCAACATGGAGGTAATAATCTTATCTTGATACCAGTTCAGGAGAAGGCAGTCTATATGTTTTGCTATCAGCAATGGGAGATAGGAATAGCAGCAACTCCATCTATTATTTTTGCTGCAATTTGCAACCTTCGTCAATAAGAGAAGTGTAATCCTCCATTACAGGATTGGTTTTAGCAATGGTTCAAAGGAAATCCAGACCTACATACAATTAAGACCAAGCTGATAGTACGAGCTAGAGTCATGGTTACGACACATGCAGAAACAGAGTTGTATACATTTTTTGAGAGCTACTAAAAGACCTTGGAGAAGTATGGAATTCGTAGAACGAAACACATTTCCCATATGGATGAATCTGGGATTCGAATCGGGTGTCCTGCTGGAGAGCTTGTAATTGTCCCTACTGAGGTAAAGGAGTTATATACTCTAAGTTCAGAAAATCATCAGTCCCTTACAATCATCGAAAAAATTTATGCCAATGAAAGTCCCCTACCCCCACCAGTTATTATCTGTCCAGGAGAAAAGATCATGGAGAACTGGGTACATGAAAGTCTAAACGGTACTGAGGTTCTTGCCGTATCTCCTACAGAATATACAAATAAAAAGATTGCGCTATCTTGGCTTGATTCCTTCATCAAGCATATTGGAGCTGGTCCTGCTAAGCATTAGAGAATACTCTTTCTTAATGGTCACTCTACCTACTGTCAGGATGACTTTGTCATCAAATATTATGAGAATCATATCATTCCCTTCAAATTTCTATCGCATCTCACTCATGTTCTCCAACCTCTAGATGTGGGTGTGTTTCACCCCTAGAAGCACTACCAAAATAAAGCTATTCATAATGCTCTGTACTCCCTTGACCTCAAATATATAATTTCCCCCTTCTTTCAAGATCTAGACAATATCTGCAGTCAAACTTTCCAGACCTATGTGATTAAAAATAGCTTTTAGGATTCTGGCATGTTTCCAATTTGTTATAAGACTGCTTTGAAGAAAATATGCCAGTACAATTCCAAAGCAAGTAGGATTGAGGAAGGTAATCCAATTGAGTCTGAGAATACTATCGATGAAGATGGAGTATTGGAACTTCCAACTCTTCCGACTACGTATTTTGAAAGTCAGAAGGGTATTCAAGAATGGATTGATAATCCAACTATTTTTAGCCCAAAGACTAAGCATCGTTTTAAGCAATGGCTGAAGGAACTAAGATCCTTCTCGCTAAGGTACAGCTAGAGGAGAAAATGTACCAAAAGGTTCATCAGAGAAATCAGGAGGAAGCAGCACGTAAAAGGACATCTTGAAGAGTGATCCAAAAAGGTGGAGTAATTACTATAGAAGCTGCCTACAAAGAAAGAAGAAAGAAGAAAAAGAGAAGGTAGCAGCTATTAAAAGGACAAAGAAGAATATACAAATTGCTGTTAATAAAGCAAAGGCAGCTTTGAACCAACATAGAACTACAGCATGAAAGTTGGAGAGGGGGCAGAAAAAAAATATTCGGAATATTACAATCTAAGGTGGGGTGGTTCCACCAAACTTGTTGATACCAATTCCTGATCCAGAGAAGAATCCTACCCCTGAGAATCTTGAAATACTTCTTCTTCCTCCAGATTTGTTACAGGCTCTGTCTAGACTTGAACATATATCAGTTAATGATAGAGTTGGTACTCTAAGTAAATCCTAATTTTTTTAAAAAAAAGAATATTGATAAAATGAGAAATATTGAAGCTAATACCAGTATATAATAGGTGGAGAATGAACATCTGGTATCAAGGTATCAGGAGAACCAAAGCAGTAATTTGGTTTTTGATATTGAAAATCATAGTAATACAGATTCTTCTTGCATTTCACTTGATTCTATTGCTGAAAATGCTGATTTTATTGGCATTAGTGCTATGTAGTCATAAAATATCACTCAAAAGAAAAAAAAAAGCAGTGTCACACCTGCTTCGGCATCACACTTGGTTCTGCCGACTATGAGCGAAGCGAAATAGGAGGGTAACCGGCTATTATTGTCTTAGATAAAAAACTATGGCATAATAATCTCATCAAACTCTAATTCAATAAACTAGTGCCTGCTAGTTGTCACCAAATAATGCGATAGTTCTTAGCAGTAGAGCTTTCATGGCATTCTGGGCACTACACTATTTTTAAGCTACGAACTTTATCCTGTTATGATTCCCCAAATGGGCTAGTATTTTGACCCAGCCTGAATGCCTCACCAGCCAAGAGTATACTCAAGAACCTGTGCAATATTGATGTTACACTTTTGGGCACACCACAAACACCCTAGCTTCCAGCTAAAGGTGCACTAAAAAACGTGTGCTTGGGCTTGAAAAACGGGAACGAACGAAGGGATACAGGCAAAGCGATCCCTTCGTTCGTTCCCGAGTTTCACGCACTTTCAGTCATTTTAGTGAGTGTAGAAAATGCTCCGCTATTCAGGAAAAGGTTTGTGCTTGAAAACGAACGAAGGGATGTCAACACAGGTGCTCAGCCAGAAAAAAACGCTACGAAGAGGGTAAGCGACGCCGCCACTCTCGCGACTCGAGAATCTCGCAACGCCGGAAGAGACTGTAATCAAAGTTAACAACTAAATTACGGCTTCGGGTTGGGAGTTCTTGTCATCTCCACGGCGCTAATTCTTAATTGGCCAATAGGATTTATTGACGGAAACTAATGGGGGACACACTCGAGTGCTGGTATGAAACCTGCATCCGAAGCACCGGTATGCCACCCTAAGGACATGTGGAACGCCTATACGAAGCAGACCTCAGACTGGAGCGGCTCCGGTTGTTGTGCCAACGCTGATTCGACCACAGCCTAAACACCCGAGGTTTACATTTCGAATCTCCAATTCAACCCCGCCACAATCCTCACCCTATCACTTTATTGGAATACTATCAACCCCCTCTAAGAACCCCACCGTGCTGCATCTCATCAGTTACAGTTTCGGTCATGCCGCCAGCATCCTCGAATCTCGAGGTTCCTACATTGGACACCGCCACACTCGTTCGAAAACGTGGAGTCTCTTCCGGAAGAGTTCCTACAAATCCAAAGATGGAGGAATTTCTCAAGAGCTGGCGACAGGATGCCTTGAATAAGCATCAATACGACGCTGCTATATACATTGGCGATAAGCTGTTGGCTTTGACTGGTATTCATGTCGCTCGCGCGCCCCCCACTGCTCGTTTGGGGACACTCCTAATGCTTTTCTTGAGTTAAGGGGACCCCAAGGATGCCTTTTGGCTCGCCCAAGTTCACTTCAGCACCGGGCACTACAGTCGAGCACAGACATTCCTTACTCGTAACGACTTAATATCTCGATCTACTTCCTGTCGCTACCTCGCCGCCTTGTGTCTGATCAAGCAATCCAAATACGATGAAGCTCTCAACATCCTGGGCGACAAGGACCCGACACATCTCTTTTCCGGTTCAGTTTCTACTACCAACGGGCGACGACGAGCTGCTGCTGGTGGACGGAGTAGTAAGGATCGGGAAGAACAGGTTGGGAACGTAAAGTTTGAGGCGGCAATGTGCTATTTGAGGGGCTTGGTATATGCTAAGCAAAACTCCTTTGATAAAGCGAAGGAATGCTACAAACATGCTGTCCTCATTGATGTCAAGTGCTTCGAAGCATTCGATCAGTTGATGAGAAACGCTCTCATGTCACCGGACGAAGAGTGGGCATTCCTGGAATCGCTGGACTTCGACGGTTTAGGTGCCGATGGGGAAGAACCAGGTGAACAAGCAGAATTCGTCAAAATGCTATACACCACCCGACTGAGCAAGTACAAAAACCCAGCGTACTTCGGCGAAGCTACCGAGATACTCTCAGAAGCTTATAACCTATCACAAAACGCCGACATGATACTCTCCAAGGCAGAGTTATTATTCACGCAGTGCAAGTTCAAAGAATGCTTAGCCCTTTGCAAAAAGGTTATCGACGACGACAATTACAATTTTTCGGTTTATCCTTTGTATCTGGCATGTCTACACGAGCTAGACGAAAAAAACACCCTTTTCTTAATATCCCATGACATGGCAGACAATTACCCAGAAGAGCCAGTAACATGGCTTTCCGTTGGTGTCTATTACCTTACCATCGGTAAAATTGCTGAATCTAGACGCTTCTTCTCTAAAGCCTCAATGATGGATCCACACTTTGGACCGGCCTGGATCGGATTCGCCCACACCTTTGCAGCAGAGGGCGAACATGATCAAGCGATATCTGCCTACTCTACTGCTGCCCGACTGTTCCAAGGGACCCACCTGCCCCAGCTTTTCCTCGGCATGCAACACCTCCAGCTCAACAATATCACCTTAGCTGACGAGTACCTAAACAACGCGTTCACCCTCTGCAAATCGGATCCGTTGCTCTTGAACGAATTAGGTGTGGTATTCTACCACAAAGATCACTTAAAAGAATCCGTTCAGCTCTTCACCAAAGCTCTCGACATCGCGGAGGAGATCGAGAGCGACCCTAAGGCATGGATCGCAACAAGAGCAAACCTAGCGCACGCGTACAGAAGGCTCGAGTTCTTTGATAAAGCATTGGAACAATTTTTTATCGTGAAACGTACTGGAGAGGGTAAGGATGCAAACGTCTACAGCGCTATAGGGCTGTGCCAAATGCAATTGGGGAGGTCCTGGGAGGCTGTTGTTAGCCTGCATGAGGTATCCCATCGCCCCCTGAACACACTCTACGTACTAATACTCACATTGAAATGTTAGGCGCTAGCTGTATCACCCCAAGATCCTATAGCCACAGAACTTCTCGAGAAGGCTCTCCAAGAGAACTCATCTTCAAACCTCCTTTTCCAATCGTCGGTAATGAGCGCCGATGGCGAAATAATCATCCAAGACGACGAAGAAGTCGAAGCCATCATCAATCAGCGACTAAAAGGGAAGTCGAAATCACGGCACCGATACGGAAACGACGGCGAAAGCAGCAGTAGGGCTCTAAGAACAACAAATAGATCTGCAGGCAGGTCCGCGGCCACAGCCAGTGACGCCGGAGGGGGAGGAGGCAGAAGGCGACTCGGTGATGTTACGAGTAATTATCAGGAAGGCATGGAAATCAGTGATGACGACCTGTAATGATTCTTATGACTGGCTAGGTGCATCGTTTTCTTTTCCTTTTCTTTTCCTTGCTATGCGCAGGGGTTCTGGAGCGGTTCACTTGTAGATAATGATTCGCGGTGTTGCGGTGTATTCCGGGGCGAATGGAGCTCCGAGGGCGATGGCTTTGCTATTAAGAAGGTTTCCTTCTCCCCCCTTTCTTTTCTCCTGTCCGAGTTTGATATTATGAAAACTGTGATACAATCCCGAGAAAATGTGCTGGAATTCACTCGATGGGGCAGCTATCGTCCGCCAACTGCGGTGATCCGACAATCAAGGTTGGGCCTTCCAGGCACAGCACTAGTAAGCACTTTAAAACCTTAAAATGACGACAAGGGTCCAACCTTGAGCCCCAACTTAAATCATTCCACCCAGTATGATATCATAAATCGCCACGGGTCCCACCCCAACTCTCACCACGTTTCCTGTATCCCATCCGAAAACCGACCCCCCCCTCCCAAATACTAGAACAATGTCAAACGAAGATCTAACAGACGAAATCTCCGCCCTAAACTCAATCTACACTCCGGAAACCATTGCCCCGTGCTCGGCAACAGCCACAGCCCCCAAAACTTACACCCTAACCCTCCCCACCCGAATCCAACAGACACTGACACTCTCCTTCCCAGAGACGTACCCGAGCGACCAGCCGACAATTCACGGAACCAGTAGCATCCCCGGTGCCGCTGGGTTTGCACGGGACGTGCTTGTGCGGGTATTCCGACCCGGTGAGGTGTGCTTGTACGATCTTGTAGAGGGGTTGGTCGAGGTACTGCAAGTGCAGGGGGAACCAGCACAGGTTGAAAAGGAGAAGAAGGAAGAGGAAGGGGGTGAAGAAGAAGGGATAGAGCAGGAATCAGAGAAAGACAACTGGACGATCGCACCCCCACTGACGGAGAAAAAATCGGTCTTCATCGCGAGAGCGATGCACGTTTCCTCCCCCGATCAGGCGAAGATGTGCCTTCGCCGTCTGCTGACCGATAAGAAAATCGCGAAGGCGACGCATAATATCTCTGGTCTTTCCTTCCCTTAATCCCTTCCTCCCTCCTTCTCGGGGACTCGCGCGCGATTGTATGATCTACTGACGAACGTACTTGTACCCGTAGCTTACCGCGTCAAGGATCCTTGCAAAAACGTGACCTATCAGGACAACGACGATGACGGGGAGGCGGCGGCGGGTGGGAGGTTAGCGCACTTATTGCAGGTGATGGATGTTTGGGATGTGCTGGTTGTCGTGTCGAGGTGGTATGGAGGGGTCAAGCTTGGGCCTGATCGGTCTGTATAATACTCTTCTTTCCGAGATAGATTGGGAGGGGGGGCTAATGTTGTAGGTAGGTTTCGGTGCATTAATGCTGCGGCTAGAGAGGCTTTGGTGCTTGGGGGGTGGGTGAAGGAGGGGGTGAAGAAGGCGGGGAAGGGTGGGAAGGGGAAGTGGAGGAGTTAGGATCTGTTGGGGTGGTGGTGGTGGTGGTGGTGGTGTATGATATTACACGGTTTAGGGTGATTTAGAGTCATCCGAGCTTTTTCGGAGTAGGATGAAGTTGAGATGTAGGTGTTCGTATAGCTGTTCGAGTGATAAGTGATTATCTCCGCGGGGATTTAATCAAACAGATAGCTGAGCTCACGGTCTGAAGAGTTCGTTTTTCGCACCTTATCCCCCACTTCAGCCAAGGTATCACAGGCCCTCCCGGACAAGGCATACAAGTTATTCATAGCTATACCGCCCGCTATACCATAATTCGTAGAAAGGATCAAAGAAAGAAAAAAAAGAGCCAGTCAACCTGAATTGATTTTAAAGCAACCTCTATCCCAAAGAATCTACAACAAATCCCCATGCCGCCGCCCCAACTCACGAAAGCGGATAATCAGTGGTCTCCTGAGCTTCCAACGTCTTTCTAGAATGAACATGCGCCTGTCCCACATATCAGCGCCTCAATCCCAATCCCAATCCCACCCGGAGAGGACGGCGAAAAAAAGGGGGGGGGAGAGGTAACCCACAAACGGCAATCCACAATACCCACACGGTACAATCTCGGGCTTATCCACGTTTATAAAAATCCTCGGATGTCCCATGGGCCCACCACCTACCGTATCCAATCCGACCCATCACCATCAGTTCCCACACAAACAATAGCAGCAGTAACAAAAAAAAAAGGGGGGGGAGGACAAACCGCCATCACAAACGACGATCCTCTTCTCTGAAAATCTCACGGGCTGTCGATGGATCAACTCGATAGCGGCGTAAGGCGTCGGCTGCAATTCCATATCCGTATTCTCGAACCTGGGCCCCACCATGGCCAACTCCCTCGGCTGCTGCGACCTTGACCACGTGGTCGCGCGGTTCGGGGCCTGTAGGTGACGCTTGGCCTCCCCCGCCCCGACCGATCCCTGCAGCGGCGCGTTCGGGTCCGCTCCGGCCGTGGTGCCCACCGACGCGGCATTGGTCGTGCTGGAGCTTGGCGGTGGCGGCGGGGTGTTGGGTTCTGCGGTTGTTTGGTGGTGGTGGGTTTGGATTATTGTGCGGGATTGGAGGTGGGGGAGGAGGGGCCTTGGAAGGCGGGAGAGGCGGAGGAAGCGGGGGAGCATTGTTGCGGTTTTGGTATTGGAATGGAGGGAATTGAAGATTTTGGATTTTTGGAGTTTGGTCACTTGGTTGTCGGACTACCTTAGTGGGGTGAGGTTACGTAAGACGTGTTCCCGGCTCATGTATTGTCACTCGGGGAAAATATTTCCACCCACGCAAGTGGGTTGGCTACGGCGGATTGAAGAGCGAGGGGGGTTACACTTTTTTTTTCACTTTTGTTTCGTTTTTCTTTTTTCTTCGCACCAGGTAGATTGGTAGCCATCACTGCCCGTATTAGTGCATAAATGTTTCAATCAGAGTGTGACTTATTGTAAATTTAATTCCACTTAAACCCCTCAGAGAACACGACTATCGCAGGGCGACCACTAAACCAACGCGGGCGCGGTGATAAACCTCGCATCGGATCCCCCAAATTGATACAGAACCCCACATCAGACAGTGTAAAGAATTCCGGAAACGATCATCCCAACAGAAAAAAACAAAAAAATATAAAAGCACTCGTCGTCACCTGTTCACTCGTTCGAGCTGGTTTGACACATTCACCTCCACTGTTGCTCGTCCTCACCAACGCTTTCCCAGTTTTGTCCCATGATCGATCAACCTACTTTTCCAGATTCTCCGATCCCTCCTTGGACACCAAGGTCGACTCTCTAGTGCCTTTTGGGGGGTTCTGGACCTTCGAGGCGAGTGACCCCCTCCACTCTCTGATCAAATCGGTAGCACCACTGACCTCCTCCTCCGGCACCAACCAAAGATCCACCTCCAATCCATCTTCCATCGCCTGCCCAATAATCTGGTCAAGAGCCTCCCACCTTTGCTTATTAACCTCCACCCCGGGAAAGAACAATGCGTCAAGTCCTCTCCAATTCATTCTGCGCCAATGGCTGAGAAACTCAGTCATACCGCGGACGAGCATCTCGCTGGGGGTCGCAATAACGATCTTTGTGAAGTTGGCGCTCCTAATGGCCTTCGACAGCTTGGTAGCAATATCCTGCGCCACAATAATCGAGTGTTTGACGGTCTCGAGCTCTGCTCCGAGAAGGCCGTTTTTGGATGGTTTCCCTTGATTATGGTATCTGTTGAACCGAGAATCCGGCCCAAAGTATATGCCGCCGCCCATGGGTGCAAGCACAGCGCATTGGACAATGAGAGTATTCCTCCCCTGATGGAGCTTCGCGTTGGGGGGCGAACTGTGGACATTGTCATGTGTAGGATGACCACCTTGGGGATAACGGATGGGGGTGCGAAAGAGGGCTATGGTAACCTGCATGCTGGCGCTGTACCGGGTGCACTTCCGGAGGGACATCTTTTCCCTCCTTGCCAGGCCAGAAATGTCGCTTGAGTACAATCTTCGGGGGAATTGCAATTGGGTACTACCGTCGGCGAATTTAACACGGACTCCATTCGGGGTGGTGCGGTATATATTCTGGGAGATTTGCAATAGCCTCTGCCAACTCTCGGGGTTAGGCGCCAATTGGTGAGAATACGGCGGTGGGAGGGTGGAGTAGATGTTTGTTGCTATCTTGTCCTCTTCCGGGTAGTTGTGGAATGTGCCCTGGCTAAAACCGCTGGGGATGGTAGAAATATCATTATTGGGGATGCAGTGGCCATGATGGCTCTCGCAAGGTGCAGCCAGGATCCTACGCCGGGCCCCCGGAACAACCTCCTTCATCTCCGAAACGGTTGTGGAAGGGCGTCTATGACCAACAGCTTTCGGGTCCATGCTTGGGCTTGAGGATTTTACAATGCAGCTCCGTTGGTTGGAAACCCGGCGTTGTGGTCGAGGGGGATGGGAGGGAGGAAGCGGAAGTGGGGGAGCAGAAGAAAAGAAGAGGTGCCACACCGTTAGTCTGACGGGCGTAATGCCCTGAGAACGGGTAGAAGATTCGAGGTCTGCAACCGGTGTTTCACGGAAATAGTCCCCGAGACCCAACCACACACCCTGCTAAATTGCCCTTGACCCGCCAGCGCAACATCAGAAATAATCTCCATTCTCGAACTTGTTTAGAATGGGTGAATTAGAATGCCCTACGGGCATAGGAATCAACAAGACATATGTAGGATTATGAACCCCCTGTGCTGTTGTGAGTCTTCAACTTCGCAATTCCGAAAAGCATCACCGCCACCGCTTCCGGTCTCAATATCACCCCCGCTACGCGACAATGTCGGAAAGGAAACTGAGGAAATGGCTACCGGACGTGCATCATGTTCTACTACTTTCCCTAGGCCCAACCGAGAACCTAAAATCCTCACGACTGGGCCAACTACCTCCCAGCCCGTCCGCACGCAAACCCCCAACCACTTTCTCTCCCCCCCCGCCTCCTCCTACCTCTCTGCCCCACTGCTATTATGGTAAATGGCAAACCCAACCAATGCGCAATGCTTCTCATAAACGCTCAGCAAAAACTCTCCTGAAGTAACCACAGTTCTCACATGGGATACCCGGTGGTCCAATAGTTCCGATCTTATCCACATCCTTATCAACCCGCCGGGACATATCATTGGAGGGGTTGCGATACAGCCTACAGTTTTACTGTCTGCTGGCGTGGCGCACTTTTCTACAGGAACTTGTGAAGCACACTTGTCCAGTCCCTTTTTGATGATTCCGCCCCATACCCTTAAGATAACCCCGCGTCATAGCCGCTTTGGCCGCCCATAAATCTCTCATATGAGGGGCTACAGCCTCCCCCAACAACCACCTGAGGAATGGACACCGCCTTACGAAGCCCATCAGGTAGCGCAACTATAGCGGTTTTCGTCACTTCTTCAGGCGGGGTTACTTCCATCATTTCTGGCAGATATCGCTCGATTTTGGAGTGCACTTGCTATCGGGGCGCAACCCGCAAGGTCAAATCCTACGAAACTTGGCGCCTGCCTCGGCATGCCAAGATGGGGAGGTATCATAAGAGGAAATACCCCGATTGGCCTCCTTCTCTCTCTTCCTTATCCTACCCGGTTTTATCCTCTATCTTTGGTTAAATTTCCTTCCTCGCGATCGGGGTTTGTGCTGAAATGAACACTAGAAGCGTTGAGTCAGGGCGAATGTGGACTGAGGTGAACTTTGCCGATTGAGTTGAGCTCAGTCGAGTGGATCAGGAAGGGCGGGCCACTCACCGGTAATAGTGCGGTTCACCGTCACCGCTCAGTTTTTGCCTTTCTTTCTGCCCGTTGGTCGGTTGGCCGCCTGTGGCAACTGCGGGTTGCAACGAACCACCCTATCATATCAAACCTTAATATTTGCCCTAAGGCACCATCATAATGGATCACTCGCCTAGGGTGACGGGATCGCAATTTGACGCCTCGCCTTTCATTTCTCGTCCTCCCAACCTTACCGAAGGTACAATCACAGTGACGGGGGGCTTTGGGTCGATAAGCTGTTGGACTTAAATCAACAAAGCGCCCACTTGACGTGGGGTCCTTTTTTTTTCTTCTTTCGAAAGATGTCTAACCCACTTCTTCCATTTCTTTGTCGCTCTCCAAGCTCCGGTCCCTTATATACCGCACAGTCGCTTTTGATCGCTACAGGAAATAGAACTTTTCGACTCCCTTCCTGTCTTTCATCTAAACACGAAATAAGAAAATAAAAAATAAAAAAAAGAGAGTTTGGAAGTCTAATATTACCGTCGCATCCTGCACGCCTTCCTGAGTGCTCGTCTTGTCACATTTTCATCTTCATGGAACCTACTTACACACGAATCTTCCGCCCGGGGGATCTGGGCTTTGGAAACTGCGCACCCGGCTTGAAACCTGGGGATGTGACTTCCTACTGTCCCTTCACGGGGCTATCCTTCGCAGCATGGCGAGATGCTTACGATAACCGCTTTGTTGATTCAGCGTGTGTTATCATAAAAATCCACGGATCATTTTCTCTCTCCCTATCCTCTCATTCCACTCCATCCTCCTCTTCTATCTCCGCGCCCGCATCTGCTTCCACCTCCTTCCCGTGGTCGGCCGCAGACTGGTCACATAACACGTCGGTACCCTCGTGGACAAACACCCAATCGGCATATCCAGCGGCCATCAGTCCTATGGGTGCTACCACTGCCTTCGGGTTGTTCTACGGCCCGAACTCGCCCAGGAATGCTGCCGGAACTGTTCCTCACGTTCTCTATGAGCAGTCCAAACCGCATGTTGACCTTTTCGCTGCTGGCATGGCTCTGATGCACCTTTTGCAGACTATCGTCAATTTCTCCAATCCGCTGGATGGTGGTATCAGAAGTGTGATTTTGGTGACGGACTCGAACTACCTCTTTTCTTGTCTGACGGAGCATGTATGTACCTGGAGGGAGAGGGGGTATCGAAACGCAAAGGGGAAGGAGGTCTCGAATTCTAATGCCGTGAAATGGGTTGACAGCCTGGTTGAAAGTATTGAAGGACGCGGTATTGGTGTGAAGTTTTGGAAGGTTGACAAGAAGGACAACCGGGAGGCTATCGATCTAGCGAAGAGGATTTTGGATTCACATGAAGAATTTAGGAGGAGGCATGGCATTGAATATCGAAGGCACTTGACTTTGGGGCTGTAAGTACAATAATAGCATAGCTCGGCGTTGGTGAGTACACTACTCGCCCTCACCTCAGTTTTTTCTCGGACATTCCCACTTCCCGTCGCAGAATCCCTAGAGTTCCCATCCCAGTCCACTGACACGATAGGCGCTATTCTAGATTAATATCACTATTATTCTCTTATAGAAACGGCACTTTCTGAGGATCATGAATATACCTGTGTTCCTATCCTTTTCCTGCTCTCCGTTTTTTTCTTCGATAAAATTGAAGACCACCGTGCCACTGATACATACGAAATCCGCGATACGGATGGGAAAAAAAGTCCTGATTTCATTTCGCTCCCACCACCCTAAACCTGTATATACGGGCACTTGTATAGTTATAGTACCTGGTCATATTTGTAGAGAAAAGTTGTGGATATCGGCAAAGAGAATCGTCTTCCCCACGATATTGCTTTTGCTCCTGCTATCCCCAGACACGGCACTGTATACCAGAAACGTAGCCGTTGCCGGGATACTGTGTGCGGAAGCCTTGTTTGTGTGATGCGATACTATTGGGGCAAACCACAATCCGTGATAGGCGCCTGCGGGAAGGTCCATTGTGTGAGAAATTTGTTCCGGGAATCACCCTGCCCGTTTTTTTAGCTTCATCTAGATCACTAGGCTACAACCGTCCTGCGGATTGAACTTCCCAAGTGTCACAGGCTTCGAGGTTTCTGGAGCATGGGGGTCATTCAAGATGACCCGCGTTTCCAGCACCTGTACCGTACTACCGGTACTGTACCTGTAGTATGGTACTGCATAGCACAAGAATCAGGCTACTCCAAGGATACCGGAAGGAGAAAAAAAAAACATTCCACAAGCAGATACTGGTAGAGTAAGGACTCGAACAAAGGGACCTTGTGCTATTCGTAGGACCAGGAACGTTGGAGTTCCCTCCTCAGAAAAATCACTTTTCTCTTTCTCCTTTCATCTCCATCCGCACCCCGGAGGAAATCCCGGGGCACCTATACTCAGATGCTCGAGTATTCGTCCAATACCGGTGTGGAAGTGTCTCTGCTATCTTCCGTAATTTGGATGGTGTGATTGATCGAGCTGACACCTGTGCAATTGTGTTGATCGTACGGTGTGGTATTAAATCGGACAAGAGAGTAGACTCATGCTGATAAAGGTGACAGTAAAACACAGTGAGAAAGCGAGAGAAAAAAGGTGGTGAAACAAAGCTCCGAAATGACAACAAAGAAGGTGGTGTAGAAGGTGGTACAGACTGGGTCTCTCGTGCTTCTCTTTCTGAGGAAGGAAAGGCCATGCCTCCAAGTGAAAAGTTTCCACCTGCTAAGCCTCATCCCAGACAGAAAATTCTATGATATGGGTAAAAAGCCCGCAAAACATGACCAGAAAACCCCTAAAACCTTCATAACACCACACCGGTACACGGGATCGATTAACGTATGATATGATCGTCGGGATCTTGGGGGGGGGGGGGTCGGGGCTTGGAGAAGAGAAAACCGATGGCTTGGTACCCGGGCATCTGGTAAAGGTTACCCTAGCCAACCCGACGACTCTGTATTGTACGAGTATTAATGCCTTCATCAATGACACGATTAACGTCAGCGGTGATAGCGCTGACTTCGCCCTCGCCTCCTAGCCTGATGGTGGTGGCTGGTGAGCCAAGTGCTCACTCGATTCTGTGACATGGGTGACTGGGGACAAGGAATTTCAAGGATGTAGCAGAAGATTTCCATTCGGGAAGGTTCTTTAGGTGACAGATGAGCGGAGCTAGAGTTACTTCTCCACACTCGTCCAAAGAATCCAGGACACAAATTACATCGCCACACCCTTGTGTGTCTATCACCTTAACCAAAAAGTACCGCGGTGTATCCACCTCCTCCGCAAATCTCTTGCCTTTCACCTCAAACTCGCTTTTCGCCTATATATAGTGGTCTTTGTACGAAAAGCTGAGGGAGTAAAGCATGTAGAGCAAGCTTTGCGCTCCTTCGCTTGTCGCTATCGTATTTGAAGGAGAAAGAATAAACAGTGGCCTCTGTCTGGATTCGCAGATGCTGTATACTAGTAATGAATGAAACAATAATGGATTTCCCGCAGCCAGGGTCCACTGATGGACCCAAGCAGACTTGATGTCCTCCTCTCTAACTACTCGTTATGCCTTTGGTGTTCTGTGATCCGGGTGAGTGTTCTATTGACTAGCGGACGAACACGACTTTTGTGCTTCCCATGTCTAGACGAGTATGAACATTGTAAAATTGCGGCATGGCCCGCCGCCAAGTTGGTGCTCATATGGTCGTTGTAATCATTTTGTGCTGTGTTACCGGGGTAGTGTTGCAAGAGCCGCTTTTGCCGCCATACTCACCTTGAATATCGGAGATGGCCGCCAAGCAAGAAGCATGGTTCCGATATCAATAATTCGAAAAGCAAATATATATGTGATAATTACGAACATACCATTGGGGTAAGGAAAGGGCCACGAACTGAGTTCAGTAGTAAACACACAAAATAATTACTTCAGAATAGAAAAAGTAAGTTACAAAACACAGGCGCTCCAACCTTCATCCTTCTTGCGTCGGATTTTGGATAACACTTAAGAACAGTAGTCTTCCACGGGTCCCCCTTACCTCGTTAGTGGAAAATTCTGCTAGCTTCTCAGGGCTAGCTTTTCTAGTCTAAGATACGAGGGCGTCAAAGTCCACTTGCTTCTTCCACTTTTTATAATCCTTGAGGAGGACTGTGGCCCTCCAGTTGAATACCGTAATCATATACGCATAATCTGTAAGTATAGTTAGTTTAGGATACAAGGATCCAAGTGGTATGTGATAACCTATTAACTTACCGATCAACGTAGCTGCATCCTGCCAGTCCAGGCCATATATCATGGCAAATGTTGTTTCGTACCTAATCAACCCATGTTTAAACAACCAGATATCTACAACCACGGAGCTAGCGTGGGCAGTCTTATTCCCGGATTGAATAATGCTAAAGTCTCCGGTGCCATGTATGTTCTCTTTTCTTCTGAAGACTGCGAAAATCGTGACCGGATAGTCACAGCACTGGTCTTAAGAGGACAGAATTGTTATCTCATCTCTTAACAAAGATGTTTCCTCCATCGATCTTTGTGCTACCTCCCTCAATCGTGCTATTTCCTCTTGTAACACTCGTATATCCTCTCTTGATACCCGTGTTTCCTCCTGTAACCTTGTATTAACACGTTCTATCCGTAGTAAAGATCCAAGAATAGAATCACCTTCTTTATTTCCATAGGCGACCTTTAGATGAATATTTGTCCCAACCTGTGCCCGAGATATGGTTGAAACTGCATGAGCCAAATGCTCCATGGCTAGGGGTTAAGATCCATCCACAGGTCATGGTTGTCAGGAATGTAGCAATATACAATACCAGACACCATCTGCAGGTGTTCTACCAAGTTAGTAATGCATTAGCTCTCCAAGGATTGGCCAGCAATACAGACCCGGAGAGCAGGCTAGTACTTCGAGAGAGATGGCGGGTCGATGGTAACCCTAAACCGATGCACCACTAGGAACGTGTTGTCGGAGGCCGGCGGTTGGTGAGGATGAGACGGGAGAGGTCCGGCCGAGGAGTCACGAGTTGGGTCCACAGGGTTGGACGCAATGTTCCCGGCTGTCTGGTCCGTCCGTCTTTGGGGTAGGGCGGGACGGACTATAGCCGGTAGTCTGTACTTTTCAAGGTGCTAGGAGGGACTACTCCCGAGACCGGTAGGACTGGGCGGACTACCGAGGACTGCCGTCCTACCGTCTGAAATCCTATGAAAAAATAACCTTGTCATCTACAAGGTTTCAACCATTTCTGGGGTTGTTTGTGGTATAATATGTTGTTCCCCACAGTCCCCGCCAGGGACTCCGGGAGTCTCCCGTCATCCCCTGCCGTCCCCGGAGGTCCCCCACTGTTCCCCTCACCAACACTGTTTCAACCCGTAGGGACCGCCGTCCTACCTAAAGGCGGCCGTCCTCCACTTTCATCACCCGGGACGGACTGCACATTGCCGTCCCATCCCGTCTAGGGCTCTTGCCAGTCTCCCCATGGGGCCCTATCAGGCCCCTGGAGGGTTGAGAACACTGGTTGAACGATTCGTAGGAACAAAGTAGCACTGTTTAATAAATGACTCGATAGATTCAGCGGAGTTTCGTGCACTGACAGAACGAGGAGGAGAGAATTTCAAGAGTGTTTAATCTTGGTACAAGCGGAGAAGGAGCTTTCTCCTCTGACAAGTCACGTTGAATGTAAACGTGAGGAAGAGACAATTGGTGGAGGTGTAAGGAGGTAGGATGAACGGGCTTTGTACGAGAAGCAGGGGAAGTTTGATGAAATGGTCGCTGTGTTTAAAAAGTTTTCAGCTTGTGATAGAAGGGAGAAGAAGGAATGAGCAGAAGGTTGAACCTTACTACCTAGGAAACGGCCCTCCCTGGAATAGTGGTGCAATGAGGATGCAAGAGGGAAAAAAGAAGATGTAGACTCTGACACAAAATCTAAGATTTTTAGTGGAGAAACGAGAGGTTTGATGAAACTGTAAATGTATTCAATCTAATTCTATAAAGCGGGGTAATGGGATGGAAAGAAGATGGTGAGAGTTTAACCGTGGTACCCGTATAGAAAGAGTTATGGAGATAATAGGAGTCTGGCGAGCAAGCAAGAGAGGAACTGAGGGGAGGAACGAGGTGGAAAAAGGCATATTTTATGGCGTTCGAAACTAAGAGAGACTACGTGTGCTCCCTATTATCAGACTGACAATAATTTAGGTGCTGTTTGGCAGGCCATGTATTGAGTTAACTGTGTGTTCTACACATGGCTTTTCTTGATCCGAGGAATTACTAGAATATTTTCAAAGGCGTTAAATCATGATAACTACAATATTAAGCAAAATTCTATGCTGGATAACCAGTGATCCCAAGCGGCCAGTCCGTCCGGCTTTGAGTACGGCCGGACTGTGGGAAATCGGCTTTTCCAAACCAAAGCCGGGCCCGGCCTGGGTCACCCGCAGGCCGATGGTTCAAGGGATCATGTGTGTTTCATTACTAAGAAATATTTCATTACTCAACAGGACTAACTGTTTCATGCGGACAATACATATTCACCCGGGGTGGCTAGAGAGTTGTGTGAAGAATAGTATAGTGTCTTGAGGGAACACAGCATACTTGGGCACAGCGGGGGTTCATCGCTGGATGCCATGTATTTACCTTAAGCGAGATCTATAGCGTCAGGCGCATGTTGCTCCTGATATCTTGTTCCGAATGATTTAAAGTGGAAAGTCTGCAGGCTGTCTGCAGACACCCTCAGATTACCTGGGCATCTGGCGGCTTTCCCCAGGCATCTGGCGGCCGCAGAGGGTTTCGACCGGACTGGCCCAGGCATTTCAAAACCAAGGCCGGACTGACCGGACTGCCGACCTGTAGTCCGGACTGGCCGCTTGGGATCACTGTGGATAACTGCAGTAACATACGGGTAGAACACAAGGGTTTTCCCTAACCAGAGGGGTTACTGGAATGTTTAAAGGTGCTAAAGAATGATAAATAAAATATTAAGCAAGATTCTAGGCAGGATAACTGGGGGTAATACATATGCAGCACACATGGTCATCTCAATACGAAGTCTGCCAAAAACCCACTAATATCTCAACTACCTCTCTGCTCACACTGATCTCTTTATCTCTAAAGTCTATCCACGGTAGTCCAGAGCATGAAAAGCAACTATTGAGTGCAAAAATATCATGGTGCATTCTACATCCGGCAGCCATCCCAGTAGCCGATCGATATATAGCTCTTCTCCAGTAGTTAGAGTAGTTCTCCGTCGTCTCCTCTCTTTCTCTACTCCACTAGCGAATTGCCTTCCTACAGCGATGGTCGGTTCCAAAGGCTTCTGTTGGGTGGCTGTATCTTTCACATACAGACACAGCAATTAGTAGGGGGTGGACGATAGAGTGCGTATGTTAAAGAGTTCTGGCGCTTTCATAATCCGGGTGTTAACCCATAGCAAATGAAGGACCGCTGGATGAGTGTATTAACCAATACCGGTATTCCACCTTGACACATCATGCCCTGATATTTCTCCCATGTCTCCTGGGTCAAACATACCAGACAAAAAGGGGTTTGCCACTCCCCGGCACCCGAGCTATAGTACCATAATGAGCGCTCACGAGTAGTCTAGGCGAAACCCAGCAGAGCCAACAAGGCAGCTTGCTTGAACTCTCAAGCCAAAGGTTCTAAGTTACTTCATGATTCCCAAAGATGAGGGGACTCATTCTCACAATGATTGAACGTCCTATAAAATAAGTACCTGGGGATCCTGCTTTTTTCCGATTATCATCGACACAGCCAAACACACTTCTGTCCACATACTATGATACAATATGGCGCCACCACAGAATCACTCAGGGCATCGGCCATCATCCAATACAACCCTCTAAGACACCCCTACGTAGTGTGGATCTGTCAAAGAAAAAGCCCTCATCAAAAGTAATGTTTACCAAGGGGTGAGCTAGCCCTGGTGCCCCAATCGCCCATGGAGCATTCCCGCCCAGATACCAGCAGCCCAACCTTAATTTAGCTGAAGAATACGATATACAAGCTGGTTCATGAAATATCACCTGATGAGGACAACTATTTGAACACAACTGCGCTGCTACCGGGCGCCAAATTCAAGCTTGGTATAACAGATAACAGTAACTTAATCATACCTGAGCTAATCAGACCCCTAGCATAATCCATAACACAGCTTACCATCATCTAACGGCGAAGACTTTGGAGCGGCAAAAAGATGCAAACACGATGACGATTGAACAACAGCGAATCATCTACTATGATCGAACGCCCGAACAGCGTACGGTGTACAATGATCGAACAGCAGAACGGCTATGGTGAGCAGTTGTGAAAACGATCCCGGAATCACCTACCGTGAGAATAAGTGGGTTGGCGATGCTGGGAAACGAAAACCAAACGATGCTTAGTCAGGTTGGCGGAGTAAGAGTTTTCTCCCCCTGTGAGTTGTGCGCCCGTTTCACGTGAGTGATCTTGGCGTTTCGTTTCACAGCCCATAACTCGTTCGTTTAGTTTCGTTGCGTGTTGAGAAAATTAATGATCATTACGGAGGTAATGATCGATGGTGAGGGTTTACGCAGGAGTGGAATGGCTCGAGTGGAGACATGAGGTTCAACTTAGGTGAAGATGAAGACCATTATTGCTTAGAAAGGAAGAACTTGAAGAAAAAGATAAAGTATAGGAAGTGTTGTCTATTGAGAGAGAGCAGAATGAAAGGAAAGATATGGATCAGAAAGCTTTCATAGCTTACGCGTCCTTCAGCAGTGCGTTTGTATAGCACTACAGCCTCCGTGTGCGAGCACATCCCGCACCAAATGAGGCTATCAACTGCTATCTCCAACATCGCGCCGTTACTTTGTACCGCCGTTCGTTTCGCTGTTCATTTGCCGTTCACTATTCATTTTTGATATCGCGATAGCCTCCGCCGATCCGACGTTCAAAAGCTTTTGATAGGAAAAAATTAAGGTAAGATCAACGAAGGAAAAATTGATGGCCGGGGGGTGAGAGTGTGGAAAGAACTTCCTTGGAAGCCAATTATATACCGGTAGGGTACAACACGTGTCACATGGTCTCATATCAGAACTAAATTTAAGTTGACCACTATCCCCAGCCAAAAGCACTGCCATGTACGGCACTACGGCAGGCCGTGATGCTGTGACGATGAGGACTCAAGAGTAGTGTCCGGGCGACATGTCTGATATCAATCAGTTTCACCTTTACAGATTGGATATAATTTAAATATCAGATATGTCACACGAATTATGCTCTTGAGGTGCCATCGCAACGTCAGTAATGGAATCCTTGAATAGGCTGGATCGCTCCACTCTTCCAAGCCCCCCCGTAAAGGTCTAATGACCCCACTACCCCCACAAATTCCTACATCATTTCTACTACCAACCGAGACTCTGGACAGGACACTACAGCCCTGATGACAAATATGCAATCTGATATGATAACATGGGCGATGATAATGCCC
>LN891193.1:37589-63708 GCA_900010015.1 Tuber aestivum
TAACAACCTCATGAGAAATTTCAACAACCACGTGCCTAATTCCGATGTGGATGCACAGATTATGCGCTGGCTCTCTCCACTCGAGCCAAATAACAGACATCAAGCCGTGCTCAATGGCCAGTTTTTTGTGATGCTGGGGATTGCCATTTGGAAACTGAGGGAGTTCAGGGAGCGGAAAGGGTGTGAGGGTGGAGCCGATAAGGCTGTCCTATTTTGCAGCGGGCATTGGGGTGTGGGCAAGACATATTTGATGTGAGTGGTGGGATTCTCAGCAAGCCTCGCAATCAGCCGGCCCTGTCTGTAAATTCTTAAGACCGGCCCAAACCCGGACCAAATCATGGCTGGCCAGGCCTGAACCCAACCCGACTCAAACAAGGCCCGGGCCACCTGGAAAGCCCAAACTATTCGAGAGTAGGGATTAATCCAATTATATTTAAAGAAGGCAATTATCTTAACTTTAGTACTTGAGAGACCTTCAAGCTGTACTGGTTCTAAGAAAAGAGGTGACGAGAGTGGCATGAGAGTTAGTGAACAGGATGAAGGAAAACAAGAAATATCTAGAAAACAGCCCCTAAACTCTTTCAGGGACCCTACTCCGACCATTGATTTCCAACTTCAAAGGCATTGAAGTGCTTGAATAGTATCCGAAATAAGGGAATGCCCCAAATCACTAACCGCTCGTTTGGTGCCTGAGAATGTTCTTTCCGGTTCAGCAGACATTGTTGTTATGCTATTAATATTGATTGCCTACTTCAATAATATTGGATACTCGCTCTGCCGTACTCCAACAACCATCTAGGATAATAGCATGTTAGTAAAATTTAACAAAAGAATGAATGCAGTGAAACCTGCTGCCCTGGATTTTGAACAGAGACCTCAGGTTCTGCAAGTCCTGGGGTCCACGGCACTTTTGTTTAAAGTTAGAAGATATGAGTGACATCATGTGACTCGATAAACATAAGTGACAATTCTTTTCGGTTTTTTTCGGGCTACAAGTTCCCGGCAACAAGAACCTGAAAACAGGGGTCAAAAATTTGTATGGTAAACTGTCTGTGCGCATCCGAATGCCAATACCAAATTCAGACTCCAACTTTCAGGTTCCCCTTGCCAGTGACCTGTGCCGGGGCTTGCCATCTGGACGACCCAGCCCGGCCCAAACCCCCGGCCCCCCGACCCGATCCCAGCCCGGGTCCAATTGCGAGGCTCGATTATCAGAACGAAGTGAATACCGCTCATTGCGAGAAAACCACTCACCGGTGATCCGCAGCTGGTGTGATCAGGCAAAGATGGAGAATGTTGCCGCCATATGCTTGTACTCTGACTGCCTTTCCCAGCCAGAACAGACAGCGACCAACGTGATGGGAGCTATTCTGAAGCAGCTCGTAGAAAGTGGTGATATTCCGAAATATCTGCCAGACCTTCTGGAGTCGCTGAGGGGTATTGTTCGGGAGTCTCCTGCCGTGCGAATGTTCCGTCACTCCCTCCTTTCCTCCTCTACTCCTAGATGGGCCAGCCCAGAAAGAACCCACTTGACCCAATCGACCCCACTGACCCCACCGACCACAAAGACAACACCTACAAGTTCCCATCCGTCGACAGTGTGCCAGGTGGACCTCTAAAACTTGAGCAAGTAAGAATTCATATTGTCTAAGATAGTGAAAAGCTGCTAACTGATTGATAGGACTTTACTCGCATGAATACCGAAATTGGTGACATGCGAAAAGCAATGGGGAGGAGATTTGATGCTCTAGAAAAGACAACGGACCGCAGATCTGATAACCTAGACAAGTGGTTAAGATGGGTGATTTGGTTCCGGCGTTGGTGTTGTTGGGCTCAAATAGTCACCGTACGTTGGCTGGTTTCAGCCAACATCGTCTATTCGCCCAATGCTAAAGTGTTTGGCAGGTTATCTTCAAAACCTCATATTATGATAGGGAGGTTAAGGGCCGAATTCTTATCGCAGTGAAGGAAACGGTAGAAACCTGTGCATCACAGACAGCCGGATCACGCTAGCTCTCAAAGACGGGGTTATTAAGATATCCTCCAAGCCGGTTGCTGCAGGGAAAAGTAAGGAAACAATACAGGTGTCATAGGAGATAAAAAAAAAGGAATTTGTACAAGGGAGGGATTTTCAATTAGCAATCCTGACCTTTACGAAATGATCTCCTCAGGTGCTTGTAACTGTTGTCTCGGAAATAATTAAAAGTTGGTATCGTTTGTTAGGTCAGTGATGATGAAATACAGGATTTTTTTTGCAGTGCAGAGCGCAATCCCTGACGGAAACAAACGAGTCCATAAACATCCTCTCCGGCTTCGAACATTTTCCAGTCACGGTGTTGCTCGCGGCAGTATGTCACTCCGGGGTCAGTTGGTAGCGGGTGTCACTTTGGACTTTACTGACGCCTGGTCAGACAGGTACAGTACTACGGTATCCCTTATCCTGTATTCTCGTTCACGCACTTTTAGCTTTGTACCGACATGGTGATCAGTGATAGCTAGGGCCAGAATAGCGCAAGGACAGCAGGATCTGTATCCCCTAGAGCTGTGGGAAAATTCAGCCCCTTTTTAAATATTGAGTGCTAGCCTATCCGAGTAATTGTGACAGGAAAAACCTTATGGCTAGCGTTGTTGGCACTACAGGTGCCTTGTGCCGTGCCAATGTGCCCGGCACGGCACTACGAAATGCCAGAGTGTAGTGATATTAGCTGATGGCACAACCTGCTAGTGGCACAATATGATTGTCAAAAAAATGGCCAATATTCTGGCACTTCAGCGGGGCAAGGACCCACAGGGATGGGAAATGGGTGATATTCGGTGTGAATTGGACTTGTAGATAGTTTCTCATGTCTTTCCCCTTAGGAGAATCATTTTATTTGTATGTGGATTGCCTGGGAACTACATAGTGCCGTGCCGGGCACATCGATCTGAGGTGTTGTGCCCTGGCACAACCTTCCGTGACTTAGTGCCAACAACGCTACTTATGGCATGCAAATGTTGTAGTGCTCAGAATATCGCAAAGTTCATAAAACACAGCATGGCCATGACAGAAAGAGAGGGTCCGCATAAACTTAATCCCGATTGTTCAAACAGGCTAGTGTTTACCACTCTATTAGGCTAAATGTCCAAGTTGTTCCGAGGGATACTCTTTCCAGCTATTTCCTCGCTGATCACCCCTGCCACAGCTAGTGCAGCCTTAGCACCAGTGTTCGAACACAGGCAAAGGGATGATACCCCGATAGGGTGTGCTGTTTAGTAATATATGCTCGGAGTGGTCAGAAGGGCAATGGATAGGGAGGCTTTGCTATGATGGCCGTCGCTCGAACTGTCCTTGCACCACAGCAAATGCACTAATCTTTCCAAATGTGCAATAGCGCTCGGTAGCTCATCTTTGCACAGTCTTAAGGTTAAATACTCGTAGGATGGTCGTCGAGGGGTTGTGTCGACACCTTTGTTTAAACCACTGAAAGCTGGTAGCACTAATTTAACGCTCAGGGAAAAATTCTCAATACACTAAGTAATCCTCACACCACACTCCGCCAAACTTGTGTGCTCTCAAGTTGATACAACGTACGTAATCTGTGAAAAAATAATTAGTCCATCTACTCGAGTACTCGAGTAGTACGACGATCGTATTATCCCATCCCTTACCTCGTAATCACTGCAGGCGCTATTCTACCGCTTACTGGAGATAGTTACCAACAGCTCGGCGGCAGTGTGGGCCACCAGGCAGGTGTTCAGCGCTGCCCAGACTAAGTACTAGCTTACTGGGGCAATTGTGATTAAAAAAATGTGCACAGAGGACGATACTTCCATCATGACCATGCTGAGTGTTACTCAGTTTGTGCATTCTCAGCCCAACACCCTGTTAAAGTACCGATTAGCATGGCCATGACAGAAAACAAAGATTTTCTGAGTACTCTTCAGGACAACCCACAACCCACCCGAAAAACACCTGCCCTTGTTGCCTAAGAGACACCAGCGCTACGCTATGATATGGTGAAATTCGACAACAAGGTAAGGGATAACCTGTCGAGACATTTATGTCCATTTTAAAATCTAGATCGCTAGCCTATTTGAGTAATCATGATAGGAAAAACCTCGTTGTGTGAAAGAAGTGTAGTTCTCAGAATACCACAAAAGGTGTACTTCTCAGTATGGCCATGATGGAAACAAGACATTCCGCGTAGATTTACTCCCAATTACTCAAATAGGCTAGTGTTACAGATTTTAAAATGGACCGGAATGTCTCGACAGCTTACTTCATGGGATAGCAAAACGACGGAAAAAAAAAATGGGCCCTTGCCACACTGAATTTTGCCAAGATTCAAGCATAGTTGTACTTGTAGCGACGAAGCAAAACCTTTATGTACCAATAGCTACGCTCAACCGGGAGAGTAATTCTCTGTATTCAGAAAGTAGGACATTATCCAGTGTTCCATTGAAGCCCTTCCCATCAGAAAGAGCAATAATTACGCAATCGCCTGGAGATTCAACACACACAAACCCTTACCCAGCTTCCGACACCCGCCACCCCCATTACTCGAGTACTGACACCCTATCATGACCCCTTGTTGCTGACGGGACATTACTCGTACAGTACCCGAGCACAAGTTACCCGTCACCCGTCGCGAGCAACACTGCTCAGTGGTGAAGGCGTAGACACTCGGGTACCGGGATCACGACAGCCACCATTGCGCAGGATCACGGTCGCACCAGGCGCCTCTCTAGCCCGGACGACCAAGACCCGAAGAACCTATCCGGGACAACGAGCAATCCGGGACGGCGGGTCAAGTTTTGGTGAATAATTTTTCTGAATTCACGGATTTCGTACGGGATGGCGGAGATATACTTGTACGCAAAGTTTGACTGTACTCGAGCAACCATGGTAAAGTTACTCATGGACACTGGTACCCGTACCTGCGTGATGCCAAACGGTATGGTAGGAACTGTACGAGTAGTCCGGGTCACCGTTTCCCGCAATAGAGGAGAGCTCGAGGAAGGTAACTGCCCTAAAGCGATCGTAGGATTGTTAGCAGGTCCAATGACATTTTTCGGGGGCGTAGAAGGAAAGAAAAAAAAATGCACATCAACCATACTCACCGGTAGTGCAGATACGAGCACAATAGGGCAGCGTACTCGAGTATATCCCCCATCGTGGTTTATCCGCTCCTCTCCCCACCCGGCCCAGCCGCCCAAACCAGCTACTATATTCACGATTCGCCACCGTGGAGGGCACGATGGTACGGCAGCAAGCTCCACGGCACCAGTACTGAGAATTAGTCAGCAGTGCCTACCGTGCCATACCGCTTAGACTAGACCATCTGTGTCAGACGGTGCAATACTCGAGTCCTGGTGCCGGTATCGTGCAGCGTTGGTTCATTGCTGGCTATCATGCCTGGATCTTGTCCTTCGCCCCTCTCCCACGCCTAGGTAGATCTCAAGAGGTGTGAGTGGACAGAATCTACTCGTGCTGAGTAAATTATCATAACCCCCTTCCGCTCATCTCCGAGTGATCAGCTCTTCCATTTGTTCGACTATCATACCGGCGAGTGGCCCACCTTCTGATTCCCGCGATTCACCCCCCGCTCATCCCTTTCTTCTCATTTCTGTACGAGCACACCCCGCACTGCATACTGTAGTGCCTCTACCCTCACCTCGACCCTACCTGGCCTTAAGAGCACTCGGGATACCGGTATCCTTCCAACGAGTCTGGCTTTCAAAGGAAGCTACTCCAGAACGGCTTTGCATGCGTCAGTCCTAAAACCTTACGCCCTTCCCACCATAATCCTCCGACAATACTGGACTGTACCCCGAAGCTTCTCGCCCCTCAGCCTTATTCCATCGCCCAGGGCCACTCCCGGTGCCTTATATAGCTCCCGGTCATCTCCACCAGGGTCCTCCATTTCCGCAACATCTTTCTCAAGATCCTCCTCCTCTCTCGTCCCCCATCTCTCCCATCGAAACGTCGCCTTTAGAATGCCTTCGGACATGAAGGAATTGCCCATTCGTTACGCCGGCGCGACCCTTCTTGCTGACAAGCTTGAACAACCGGCCCTCGACAACCGATCTTACAGAGTGATTCGACTCTCGAACAAGCTTGAAGCTTTGATCGTGCATGATCCGGACACGGATAAGGCCAGTGCAGCTTTAGACGTGCACGTGGGGAATTTCTCGGATAAGGATGACTTACCGGTAAGTCTACCCCCGTTACCGTTTTGGGCGCCCCCCGCCATGCGGCTCTCTCCACCCATCCGGTAGGCCTGGTGGGTGCCGGAAGGAGGTGGTGGGTGGGTGAGCATGACGGAAGGCTGAAGCTGGACCCAATATTGGTTTCCCCTACCGGGATTTATGTATGGAAGTGACCTTCTGATGTTTGCGCCGATCACAACAGGGCCAAGCGCATGCTGTGGAGCACCTCTTGTTCATGGGAACCGAGAAGGTAGATATTGATCGGGATTTCCTAATACCCAGCCAGATTTCCTTGATCGGCTAACGATTTGTGTCACTCGCTCCCGCCAGTACCCCAGAGAGAATGAATACTCACAGTACCTTTCCGAGAATTCCGGTCAATCCAATGCATACACGGCTGCAACCTCTACCAACTACTATTTCGAAGTGGGCCACGAGGCATTCTACGGTGCTCTGGATCGCTTCGCTCAATTCTTCATCTCTCCCCTCTTCCTCGCCGGGACTTTGGATCGCGAGCTCCGAGCTGTGGATTCGGAGAACAAAAAGAATCTTCAAAGTGATACCTGGAGGATTCACCAGCTTTCAAAGTCCTTGTCTAACCCTAACCATCCTTACTGTCATTTCTCCACCGGAAACTTGGAAACTTTGAAAGAAGAACCCGCCAAAAGGGGAGTAATCGTCCGGGATGAATTTTTGAAATTTCACGACAAGTATTATTCCGCCAACCTCATGAAGCTTGTAGTCCTAGGACGCGAAGACCTGGACACCCTGGAGAAATGGGTTGTCGAACTCTTTGACGGCGTCAAAAATAAGGACCTACCAGACCCGAGATTCGAAGGCCAGCCATTCACCGATAAGGAACTCCTGGTTTGTTCCCTTACGGTTGCTGCCTTGTACCATGCTGACCTGTAGCATAGACGCAAATATTTGCAAAGCCGGTCATGGATACTAGGTCATTGGATATCACCTTCACGTACCCGGATGAGGAAAACCTTTTTGAGTATCAGCCTTCTCGCTATTGCTCCCACCTTATTGGGCATGAAGGTCCTGGGTCTGTATTAGCCCTTCTCAAAAAGAAAGGCTGGGCGGATTCTCTTGCCGCTGGGCCGGAGCCCACTTGCAATGATGCTGCGTTTTTTAAGATTTCTACAAAGCTGACGGAGGATGGGCTCGGTAAGCGCTAACTTTACCCTTTATTATTATTGATATTCCCGGCTAATGCTTCACGAAGAAAACTATGAGGAAGTATTGAAGGTTATCTTCGAATATATCCATCTCATTCGTAGCACACCCCCGCAAGAATGGATTATGAGGGAGATACAAGCTATTGCGGCTGTAAACTTCAAATTTCGTCAGAAGAGCGTGGCATCCAAATTCACTTCCCGCCTATCATCCATCATGCAAAAGCCGCTTCCCCGAAAATGGCTACTCTCCGGCACCGCTCTTATCCGGGAATTTGACGCTTCGCTCATTTCAAAGTCCCTGGAGTACCTGAATCCCAATAACTTTAGGTACACAGTTATTGCTAGAGAGTGCCCCAGGGGTGATTGGGAAGCAAAGGAGCGATGGTACGGAACAGAATACCGCGTTGAAAAGATCCCCCAGAAACTCCTCTTGGAAATACGGAAAATATTTGATAACTCCAGGGAACCATCCAAGGAGCTTCATCTTCCGCAAAAGAATGAATTTATTCCCACCAATTTTGAGGTGCTGCGCAAAGAGGTTCAGGAGCCGCAGAAGGCCCCCGCTTTGATCAAGAGCACAGAAATATCTCGGATATGGTACAAGAAGGATGACACCTTCTGGGTCCCGAAGGCAAACCTCAATTGCACGCTTCGAAAGCTCGTATCACTCTGCCCTCGCTGAAAATGAATGCTAACTAAAACACAGCCCTTTAGCATATTCCACTCCCGGAAATACTGTGCGCGCGGTCCTTTATTGTCGGCTTGTGAAGGACGCCTTTAACGAGTACGCCTATGATGCGGAAATTGCTGGTTTAGATTACAATTTGTGGGGACATTCTCTCGGCCTCGATGTTGAGATTTCCGGATACAATGACAAAATGCCAGTCCTATTGGAAAAGCTACTCTTGAAAATGCGTGATCTGGAGATAACACCCGATCGCTTCAAGGTGGTCAAGGATAGGATGGCGAGGGAGCTCCGCAATTGGGACTTCACTCTGCCGTACAATCAAGTGGGAGAATTTGCAAGGTACTTGCTCTCTCCGCACATGTGGCTGAACGACGATATCCGTGATGAATTGAGCAACACCACCTTGGAGGATGTGAAAAACTTCTTCCCACAAATAGTGCAGCAATTTCACCTCGAGGCATTGGCTCACGGAAACCTTTACAAAGAGGTTTGTGTCGTTCATACCGATGCCACAGAAAGTTTTCTAATATTAAGATAGGATGTCCTACGACTCACTTCTTTGGTTGAAACGATCCTCAGGCCCCGTGTCCTACCCCCCAGCCAGTTCACTATCAGGCGATCCCTAATAATGCCCGCTGGTGGTAAATTCATTTATCCCCGCCCACTTAGAGATGAGATGAATGTCAATCATTGCATCGAATTCAGTTTATATATCGGAGAACACACTGATAGGGAACTAAGAGCAAAGAGCATCTTGTTCTCTCAATTGACTGAAGAGTATGACCATTAATCCAGAAAAAAAAAATTTAGAATATTACCATGCTAACTCGTTTCCAGACCAGCCTTCAACCAACTAAGGACAAAGGAGCAATTAGGATACGTTGTGTTCTCTGGGGCTCGTATGAATTCTACCACCATCGTCTACAGATTCCTCATTCAGTCCGAGCGCACTGGGCCATATCTCGAATCTAGGATCGATAAATTCCTTGTCGATTACAAGAGCACTCTGCAGGCAATGAGCGAAAAGGAATTCAGAGGGCACATTAATAGTGTTATTGTGAAGCGAACCGAGAAGCTGAAAAATCTCAATCAGGAGAGCAAGAGATTGTGGGGGTATATCAGCAGTGAGCTGTACGATTTCTCGCAGAGTTAGGAATTCCACTCTTTAGCCATCGTGCCTTACAAATCGTTAACTGGTCACGTCCTACAGTTGATATTGAGGTGGACATAATCCGCAGCATCACAAAACCCGAAATGTTGGATTTCTACAACAAGTTCATCGACCCGGAGTCCCACACACGAAGCAAGGCATCGGTCCATATGCATGCGGCCGCAGTTGCAGAGGCCCCCAAACCTGCCGATAAAGAGGCTATCGTTGGGAAGATATGCGAGTATATCTCAACCCGTTCCGGCGTCGAGACGGATCCAGCGGTATTCTCGAAGGCCCTCTCGGCTGCCGACCTCACCAAACCCGAGTCCGCAATGAACAGATTTCTTGAATGTCTCACTCAAGACCTCAAAATACCCCCCGAGACAGCACAATCCATTGCCCAGGAGGGTGCCACAATACTGGCCACCCTCCTACCTAGCCTCACGAAGGCTAACCCTCTGCCGCAGGAGGAGGGGGAAATTGGAGACCAAGGCGAGGTCATCGAAGACATTTGCGCCTTCAAGGCTAGGCTACAATTGACGAAGGGAGCTACGCCGGTTAAGCCGTTGGTAGAATTTGAGGAGTCTTCTGTTAAACTATAGACTGGGCAAGTTCTTTTTTTCACGCTTAGAAGGCTCGGGGGCAAGTAGGATAGAGGAAAGGGGTGACAAATTAGTTTAGTCTAGCTTTTCGATTCCTGTTTTACTTTTTCCCTTGTTTTTTTAATTGCGTTGAGTCGGGTACGGGACGGGATATGATGAAATTCGAATGATCTCATGAACATGCACACATATTTCCCACGAGTAAGCGACCCCGTCTGCACTGCAGTCACGAGGAGAAGGTCGAGTTAGTTTTGCGGACCGCGGTATGTATCTATTGAACAGTAGATGGCGTGACCAGCCCAGTTCTTATTCGCGGTTGTTCGCCCCGGGACGGTGGGGGAGCCGCCGGGATTTGTTAATCCACAGTTCTTGTTTCCCAGTTGGGTGGCCATCACATGGAATCACTCGATTGACTGCGGTGTATGATACCGTGTGATGCGTTTTTTGATTACCCCGCCGGGCTGAATGGTGTGTGGCGTGGCATGGCGTAGCATAGCGTGGCGCTATAGTGTGGTAGACAGTTGAGGAAGTGGTTGACTTATGATGCTTGAAGCATGATATGTTATGTGTGTTTATTCTAAATTTACTCTACGGCACCCTGCGACACTAAGATGGTGCGCAAGGGCTCGGGGACATGTACGTACAGTATGCTGCGTTGGTAGCATACAGCACACCAAGCCTTATCTACCTCCCACTCGCACAGACAAGCGAACAAACAACCTCCCCCCCCCTCATCCCATCCCTACCTCACCCCAACAACCACCAAATTCCTCGGGCTAGCCCCATATTCAAACCCAGCCTCCACCCACGCCTCCTTCAGCAAGCCCTTCCCCACCCCTTCCATGAGGTACACCCACCGATCAACAACAATCAGACTCTCCACGACGCCAGCGCAGAAGGCCATCAAGCTCCAAAGAACGCTGAGGTCCTTCTTCCTCGGTGCAAACAACTCTTCGTACCGGGCCACTTCATCTACGCTGACTTGCAGCCTCTGGGTCCAGCCAATTTTATCGATCGCGCCAAAGACGTACTCGCCGAAGGAGGAGTAGCACTTCTTCCTCAGCGAGCCAATAATTACCGGCTCGGCGCCGGTGACCAGCCCGCGGTCGAAAAATATGCGCTGCAGGAGGGCACGGAAGAAGTGTCTTGTGAAGAAGGCTTCGCTACTAGAGGCTGTCCAGTTACCGGGCGCTTGACAGGCCATCATTCGGGCTGTTATGTTTAGACGGACTCCTGGGCGGGTGTGGGTGAATCTGTGGCTTAGGGGGAACCCGTCCGGGTCTGCGACTGCGGAGGTCGTGACCAGGCGTGGGTGAAGTGAGCGGAGAGGGGGCTTGTATGTTGCACCAGATTTCTCAGTGAGGAGGTTGTAGCAGCAGCCGATCAGCGCACAGGCTTTCACCGATGGAGTGGTGAGGAAGGAGGTGAGGCCATGGTGGAGGAGGTTCCCGCAGGAGTGAAGAGAGATCAGGAGAAGGGATTTGGGCGTTGGGAAGGGGATGAGGGTGGTTATCGGAGTGAGATCGTTTCCAGAGATGCACTTTTGGATGTACTGTAGGGTGCCGCTTTTGCCATTATTGCTTGTATTCGGTGCTGTTTCTTCTGCTGCGATGGAGTCGCCATTTGTTGCTCGGGATGTAGATTCCCCGCTTTGCTGCCTTTTCCGCCCCTTCCGTTCACGCTTTTTGGCAAGATTCTCGAAGCGAGCATCCATCTCTTTTGCCCCCTCGATATTTCCCGGTCGGGATTCTATGCCTACGACGTTATGTCCATACTTCTTCGCCAGCGTCCGACTTAAGTATGCTTGTCCGGAGCCAAAGTCCAAGATATGTGTGATACCTTCCCCGCCGGTAGGCTTGTCGCGGGCGTTGACATTAGAGACTAGATCGTCGACGAAAGCAGAGAAGTTCTCCACCTTTTTTTACCACCGGCAGGATCATACATGAGTACAGTGCTATCCGATGTCTCAAGTTTCATGTGTATATATGTGTGCAATTCGTACCTCGTGGATTTTCTTCGGCCGCATGCCAGTGTTCAATGCCCCTTCCTCGCCACTATGGGATATGCCGGCTGACTTTTTGGTTTTTGCTGGGGCGGGTGGCCGGGTGAAGCCTCGGTTGAGGGAGTGGACACGGACTTGTGTTATGAAGGTAACCAGAGTCTGCGGACATGTTTTCGGGAATTGGTCTATTGGTATGCGGAGCAGGTAGTCAAGAATTGAAGGTACTTCCTGCGCCGAGAAGAAGGATATCCAGTCTGTTGGCAGTATTTCATGGTAGAGGTCCGTAGGCTCCGCGTCAGAATCTCGAGTGAAGAAGTCAAGGATGTGTACACCGCCGCAGAGGATTTGGAAAAGCGGATCAGAGGTGAAGGTTAATAGAGAGGCGATGTACTCCTCCGGAGAGGTAAATTGCGGATCGTACGGGAGGGGCTGGGAGGGCGGCATTCTGGTGAACCTGCCACTCGTATATAACTTTATTGGCTTCCCCCGGTGGCGATGGTTTGTTCGAGGTGGGATCCATTGACGGCCCCTGCAAGTCAGCACAAACTCGGCCTTGGCGGTAGGCCATGGCTTGGCACTCGCGTTGAGCTCCTAGACAGGTTCGGAAGCCTCAACTTTAATTTACCCTCCAACAACAACGGCAATCAGGTCAGCTCAACACCACATACCCTACCTCCTTCCGCCATCGTTCGAACCATGTCGACAATCACTAGCACTGCTCTCCAGAGCTCTCAGGCGTACGTTTCTCTCTTATTCTCCTCCTCTCATTAGCATCCTTCTATCAACAACTCTCGTCCCCCTGCTACTCCCCCACACGTCCTCAATGGAAGAGCCCGAAACTTACACTCAGGATGAGCGATTCGACCAATTTTTTAGCCCAATCCTACCAGCTTCCTTCTCCGCGAACCAGCCAAAGACCATCCGTCTTTACCCGTTATCTAACTACACCTTCGGTACCAAAGAGAACCAGCCCGAAGAGGACCCCTCTGTCCTCGCCCGTCTGCAGCGTTTACAAGAACATTACGAGCAGTATGGTATGCGACGCACCTGCGAAGGCATCCTTGTTTGTCACGAGCACTGTCATCCGCATATCCTCATGCTTCAAATTGCCAATGCTTTCTTCAAGTTGTATGCTTACGTTCCCTTTTGGTTCTCGCTGCCATTTTTGTTGCTGATAGGGAGTGTGTGATTGCTAGGCCAGGCGATTACCTCCATCATCACGAGAGCGAGCTGGAAGGTTTCAAGTCTCGTCTAAATGAACGCCTTGCTCCTGTCGGTAGCCAATTTTCCGGCGAGGGTGTTAACGATGAGTGGGAAATTGGTGATACTCTCGCTCAGTGGTGGAGGCCAAACTTTGAGACTTTCATGTACCCATTTATCCCAGCGCATGTCACCAGGCCTAAAGAGTGCAAGAAGCTATACTTTATCCAGCTCCCCAGAAGCAGTTCCGTCTCCCCCTTCCTTCCATCTCGCAAAATACTTTGCTGATAATGCGACTGCGCATGGGGATCCAGAGGTACTATCGGTTCCGAAAAACATGAAATTATTGGCCGTACCGCTTTTCGAGTTGTATGATAATACTGCACGTTACGGTCCTCAGCTTTCTGCAATCCCCCATCTGCTTAGCAGATACAACTTTGAGTTCGTTGATGAGAACGGAAAGGTTGTCGCGGTCACCCCAGGCGGGGGTCCCGACGGAGAGCCGCAGACAAAGGTACTCGCAGGAGGGGAGGAGAATGGGGATATCAAAACTGAATAGAACAAGTTAATGGCGGAGTTTACTGGTGAGCAAATATAACTGTAGTCTCTTGGTCTTTTTAACCGTTCGTCGCTGGATCCTTTTATCGTGTATCAGCCGGCTCTCTTCCTTCCCTTTTCTTTCCTTTTACCCAGGCATCTCTTTTCCGATGAAATGGTTGTGGCTTGTATTTTTAACGAGGTAAAATGACATTCCGTATGGGCTTATATGGCTTCACTTATCTTTCTTGGGTACCGCCCGGGCTATCGTACATTTCTACCCAATCTAAACAAAAGGAATCTATTCATACATCTTACTGCCATTATTTGTATTCCCGATATGGGAAAACACTATAAAAAAGCTCCCCGCCCGCCACCATGAAAACAACCCGTTACGCCGCGCCAGCAATCCTAGGGAACACTTCATTATAAGACAACAACCAAGAACAGCAGGAATATCAGAACCACGATGAGAGTCGCGATGCAGCAACTGCTAGCGGTATCTATACACCATTTCAGCTCTTTAATCCTCCATCCCATCGGAGAAAGGAGGGCTAACCTTCGTTCTTCCTTATAAAAGTGTTCAAATCTCTGACTCCCTTCTTAAGCTTATGCTCCACCCGATCCACGTCCCCATCCATTGCACCAAGCATTTCAGTCTGCTCCTCCAACTCCCTATTCATGACATTCGCCTGCTCCCTCAGGCCGACCACGGTCCTCGAAACCCCCTCTAGCATCTCATCCTGGTCATGCATAATTTCCTGTTGATACTGCATCTCGTAGCCACTCCACCCGCCACCCTCCTCATCCCTCCCGTCATCCATAGTCGCCGTCGCCGTAGTCTCTGCATTCTGCCGCGAGGACGGAGATGGGGTGGTATTTAACTCCTCCCGCATATCACCAACTTCGCCTTCTACCTCCTCCACGAAACGTCGTCGGCGGACGACTTCGGGGACGTCTAGGCCGAATTTGTACGGGTCTGCCTCCATCTGTCGGACGGTTGCATGAAGGTCACTGAGGTCCGTGCTTATTTCATCTAGCAGTGTTATGAGTTCTGCCTGCGAAGAGAGGAGTTCTGGGGAGGGGGCGGCCGTCGGAGCATGGAGGGCGCGGATGCGGAGATAGCTGCTAAAGGAGGTTCGGGCTGATTCGAGGAGGTTGGAGAGTTCGCTGGGGGTTATTAGCAATGCGCAAGGGGAAACCGGGCCACGGAGGAGGGAGTGAGTACTTTTGAAATTGTATGAAAGGGTCCGTATCTGCTGTCGAGGACATCATGGTGGGCAAACTCGGCACTTGGAGCTCTGGAACTTGGACCGGTGATTGGGTTATGTATCTCAGAGTTGACGTTTCATGTGATTAGATCGATTAGATTATAGCGATTAGATTGTGGTCGCTCCGTGATCTTCGGACGATATTGATAGACTACGGCGAGGTCCGGACTACCAGTGCCTCGCCTCGATCCCTTGTATCTAAAGACGTAAATCTTTTGACGTATCGGGCGAAAATATTGGTATCGTAGATGTAAATTTACCGGTACTAGCTTATAAATTTATCAAAGCCTTCTCCAGCCCTCCAAGCCTTAAGGGGCCAATCGGAACCTCTGTTGGCGAAATTACTTAGCACCCAAATCTACCTCGGTCAGCGCACAATACAGAACGTCAAAGTTCGACATCCCACCTCTCCTTCCCTTCCCTCTCTGAAACACCCCCCCCCGGCCATCAAAATCTCCGGAAGCCTCACCCTCCCTCCTCTCACTACTACCAACAGACCCGCCACTCCCCCAAAATCAATGGCAGCCGCACGACTCACACGCAGCGCCCTCACCTCGTCGTTGCGCAGAAATATTATCGTTCCTCGAAAGTCCCCCGGTATCACTAGGTCGCTAGCATCCCCGGCCCCGGTCCGTATACCAGGAGTTACTACGCAATCGACTACTCTTTCGAATGGATTGACAGTGAGAAATATCCTTGAATCTGAGGAGGGTTTTGGATGGATGGAGTGACTGATCCTTTCCCGCTTTTCCTTCTGATTAGATTGCTACCGAGCACTCGCCCTATGCTCAGACTGCGACTGTTGGAGTTTTCATCGATGCTGGGAGCAGGGCGGAGACCGATAAAACCAATGGAACTGCGCATTTTTTGGAACATCTCGCTTTCAAAGTATGAGGTTATATCTTTGCGTCTGGTGATGTGTATGGGCAAATCGCTAAATATTTCTCTTTTCTTCCTGTAGGGAACTAAGAATCGAACTCAGAATCAATTAGAACTCGAGATTGAGAATATGGGTGGCCACTTGAACGCCTACACCTCAGTACGTTCTACCAGTCCCGGTGCACCATCTCCCACATTTCGGTTTTAACAGGTAGCTATCGATATAGCGCGAGAGCACAGTCTACTATGCTAAGTCCCTTAAAGATGATGTCGGGAGGTCAGTGGAGATCCTCGCCGACATCCTGCAAAATTCTAAACTCGATGAATCGGCCATCGAGCGTGAGCGCGATGTCATACTCCGTGAGCAGGAGGAGGTCGACAAGCAGCTCGAGGAGGTCGTCTTCGACCACCTTCACGCCACGGCTTTCCAGGGCCAGCCGCTCGGCCGCACCATCCTCGGTCCCAAGGAGAACATTTTGTCGATAAGTAGAGAGGACTTGACCGACTACATCTCCACAAACTATAAGGCCGACCGTATGGTTCTTGCCGGCGCCGGCGGGATCCCTCACGAGACCCTTGTAGCACTTGCCGAGAAGCACTTTTCCGGCGTCAACCCGAGTGAGAATCCTATCACTCCGGGATCTGCGCGTGGTCCGAAGCCCGAATTCATCGGATCGGAGGTCCGCCTGAGAGATGATACTATCCCTACCGCCCACATCGCCATTGCCGTCGAGGGAGTCAGCTGGAAGGATCCTCAATACTTCACTGCGTTGGTTGCGCAGGCTATCATTGGTAACTGGGACCGGGCCATGGGCAACGCCCCACACCTGGGCAGCAAGCTCTCTTCCTTCGTGCATAAGCACCAATTGGCCAATTCATTCATGAGCTTCAGCACCTCGTACTCCGACACTGGGTAATCCTACTTCCCATTGATCCTATTACCCCCACAATTAGCTAACTCACGCACAGTCTCTGGGGAATCTACCTAGTCACCGACAAAGTTACTAGAATCGATGACCTCGTTCACTTCGCCCTTCGCGAGTGGTCCCGCCTCGCGCAAATCGTGACAGAGTCCGAAGTGGAGCGCGCAAAGGCCCAACTCAAGGCATCGCTCCTTCTCTCCCTCGACGGCACCACCGCCGTCGCTGAGGATATTGGCCGCCAGATCGTCACCACTGGCCGGCGGATGAACCCTGCCGAGATTGAGAGGGTTGTTGGTCAAATCACCGAAAAAGATGTTATCGACTTTGCTCAGCGTAGGATTTGGGATCAGGATGTTGCGATTAGCGCGTTGGGTAGCATTGAGGGTGTACGTCCTTTTTTTTCTTTCTCTCCTTTTTGGATTGTGTTTGCGTTTGTACTGACTTTTACTCAGTTGCTGGATTACCAACGTGTTCGCAACGATACCAGCCGTAACTTTTAAGTTTCTTGCGGGGGGGGGGGGGGCGACGGAGACAGCGGGCGAGGTATTATTGAGGGGTAGATAGAATAGAGGTTTAGGTCGGTTTGGGGAAGAGATGGTTGATTTGCGAAATCAAAAAAAGGAAAGGAGGGAAAGAAAATAGTTGGGGTTTATTCGCTGATGTACAGTACACCTATTCTATATCCCCAGAATTTCTTTATCTCTTCCCCTCCAACGTTTGATTTATTTTCTTCTTCACGCTTCCCTCTTTTCTTTCTCTTTTTCGCTCAAACAAAATGGGTGGACAAATGTGAGGCGCGAAGTCGTGGAGAATATAAAAAAAAATATAAAAATAAAAATAAAAGTTGCAACAAGTGACCATCTTCGATTCATTTATTCACCGATGCACGGTGGAATGAATGCCGTATGATGGAAGACAAATGGACGGCTCCGTATTGACTGTCCGAAGTATGCAACTGTAATATACACAGAAGGAGCAAACGGAAAGGAAAATGAGGGGCCACAATCAGGGTCTGAGTTATACGGCACCGTTGTAGTAAACCTTCCTAACATCCACCAACTTCTTTCCCCGGCCCAGAGCGATGGTCTCGGGCAACTTTTGGCTCCTGAGGGCTTGGATGGTAGCCTTGCAGACATTCATGGGATTCCTGCTGCGAGTAACCCTCGCCGAGAGGTCCGACAGTCCCAGACACTTTGCTATCTCAAAAATGTACTGAGAAGTGCGCAATCCGAATCCTAACCATATTAAACTCGCCGTCAGTCCCCACGTCCCACCCCCAAAGCAAGGGGAAACCGACCCGGCGGTCGAGTAAAAAGCTTCAACTCCACCGCGCCAACCTTGATATCCAGATCGCCGAAAATGGTACGGTTCTCGTACCTGGGCACGGGCATCATGTTCCGAACAGCCATGTAGGTGGCGATGCGCTGGGCCTCCGAGTGCTCGACGCTCTTCCCCTCCCCGATGCCCACAAGGCCGTTCCCGTTCCCGGCCACGGCGAGGCAGTACATCCTGCGAATCTTGCCCATGTGCGTCTGGTTCACGACGCTGTGGGAGACCAGGATCTTCGTCCTGAACCGCTTGATGTCGGCGACGGGGAAGCCGGTCCTGAGCGAGACCTCGCGCATCCAGGGTGGCTCCCCCGTGGCGGAATTGGCGGCAGTGGTGGAGGCGGAAGGGGTGAGCAGCTCTTGCAGTTTCGGGAGCGGCTGGAGGGGGTGTCCCGGCGTGTAGGTTTGCGGGCCGGTGGGGGAATCTAGGATTGGGTCGAGGATCGAGAGGTCGTCGAGGTACCGCAACTTCATGGGGTCGTGGTCGGGTCGTCGGTGGCGGTTGTGGAAGTGCGCGGGGTCGACGGCCGATTCCCCTGCCAGGAGGGAGGCTAGCTGGGCATCCGTGTAGTATTCCGACAGTTTGGAGACTTGGCCCTCGGTGTAGGGGGTCGGTGGGGGTGTCGTGTAGGATTCGGGTTTGGCTTTCAGGCTGCGACGGTGACGGTAGGTGCTTGGTGGGGTCGTGGTCAATTGGCGGCCCCCCCGGGGAGAAATGTGGAGGATACGGCGTACGGGGCAGACCACGTTCATTCTGGTGCGTGTGTGTGTGGTGGAGGTGGTGATGGGGGGGGGGGAGAGGATATTTGGTGGGGTGGATGGAAATCAAAGTTTTAGCTGGTAGCCAATGTCCGCTCGCGGTGGTCAACGTTGTAGGGTAACTTGACCCTAGAGTCTCTCTATTGCAGTCTGGTTTCACTTTTCCTCCATCGGCAATGATCAATCGCTGGGCAAATTATATTACATCGCAAGTACGGTATTGCAAGTTACTGCAATTATCGTACCGGTAGAGTACATACGAAGGAAATCGCAAACAACTCGCCAAACCCAAAGCAGAGACTGTAATTCTACATCTGCCAACCCCGAAAAACTATAATGATGAAAAAAAAAATGAAAAAGATGAAGAGAAGGCTTCTTCCCGAACGTCCTGCAATGGATTCCGTATTCCAGGAGGACAACCACTGGATATTGAAAATGTAAAGAGGGTTTACAGAAAAGAAAAAGAAAAGTGAGGGAGGGAGGGAGGGAGGGAGGGAGGAAGAAGGAGCAGGGTATTCTACGAGTGGACGGTGGGTAAGCCGCCCAAGGTGTTAACGAGAGAACCTCCCACGTTTGCTGGGGTTCCCGCGGTTAATATTGTCAGTATAGTGCTTGCGCTGCATCTCCAGCTCCGGACAGGCAGCGCGGACGTGGCCGGGTTTCCCGCACTTGAAGCACTTCCCGCCTCCGCCGATGGGGCCCGAAGTGGATGGGGGACCACTGTTGGAAATAGAATGCAGGTTCTTTAGAATCTTATCATCGTCCATTTTTTTGGCCTTGGCCTTCTTCTGCTTCTTCTTCTTCCGCCTGTCTTTGGAAGAGTCACTGTCAGAGTCGTCAGTGGAAGAGGAAGAGTCGTCAGAAAGATCTTGATCTGGCTTTTTGGGAGAGTCCTGTTACACCATCATTAGCACATCCTCATCCTACCCGCCCGGACCCTCGCAGGGCAGGAAGGGAAGCGGGAGAACAAACCTCAAGCTTGGCCCCATACTTTCCAAACTTCATCCTTCCCCCAATTCCTTCCTCCTTTTCCTCTTCTTCCTCACCATCATCGCTACACCCCCCATCAGCCAGCTCCCCATACCCAACCGTGAGAACCCTAACCGGTGTTTGAGGCGTCCTCCGGACAATGCTTAGCTCCCACCGGGTCTCCGCGTCCTCACGAGTACTTGCCTCCGAGCGATCCCTCGTCGCCAGGAGCGCGACCTCGCGCTTCGCGTTCTCCGCTTCAATCGCTTTCTGAACCTCGGCATGGGATTTACTTCCCGGCGCGGAGGCGTTTCTTTGCATGAACTAGATTTGGAAGACGTCAAGAGTTGGTCAGCTAGCCGCAGGGTTTTCATAGAGGGGCTATTGAGGGGGTTGGTTTCGTTGGTTTGGTTCGGTACATTCATGGTGAGCAGTCTTGACGACATCGATCTTGCCTTGGCAACCGGCCGCGGGGCGGGCCTGCCTTTGGGGGCTCTGGATGCCATCTCGGCGACCGTGGTGGTGGTGTCGTGGGTGTAGTCGTGGTGATGGCGTTGCTGGTGGTGGATTGTGGATGAAAGGCGGAAAGGTTGAAAGGCGAAGGAGAGTTGAAAGTTGTGGATTATGTAAGCCTCGTTCTGTATGGAGTTGGGATGGGCTAAATTTGCCGGCAGCCGCGTTGGGCTTGGGTTGAGATGCTGTGGTGTCGGCGGGAATAAACTGCACAAGCATCATACTAATTTAATAACTTGATGCTGATACTGTATTTATGGCCCCAATTCCCAGATCCCCTATCGCTATGCTCATGGAAGAGTCTTCTCCTGTGTTATATAGCATCATTCTACTTGCACCGTACAGTATACACTAGATCATTCGTCTAGCCTACTGGAAATCCCTTTTTCCCTTATTTTTCCCCTAAATTTTATGGCAGCTCCAGGATCTTCTTGCTGTAGTATGTCTTCGGTGGACGAAGTACCGGTACTCTACGAGTACATTTGCCAATGAGCCTTCTATGTATCGAGAAGCTACTTACTGTACGAGTGCCTTGTCACCGTACAGGTTTGACCTCGTTGCCACCTCTGAGGCTTCTGCTCGTGGGCCCTTCTTAGAACACACCACGGTTCCGGATATCCAAAAGCAGAGCCCGTTTGACGCGGGCCACTATGGCCAGCAAAGATTGTTCCCATCCTGGCGTGTGTTTGCCAAAGCCCGAATGTTTATGCAGTATCATAGTATCGTGACTTGTGTGTTTGATGATGCGGTCCATCAACTGTCGGCTCCGGAATCAATATCGGAAAATAGACCATTGGCTCAACCCAAACAAGCGTTCTACCGTATTATAGCGAACCATTCCAAGGGGTGCCATGGACGTGGCTACGCAGATTCGGTTTCCAATCCACTGCGGATACGGAATTACGGGCCACTGCTCTTTCCAACGGGCACGCCGCCACGGCAAGCGAGGGCACGGTTAATTCACCCATTAACCGCTACCGCACTCGAGTACATGGTAATGATCGAGACGGAGGGTATCCAGATTGCACGCCACTGGTTCGAAGGGGAAACACCACTTTGATACCGATGGTAGACACCCGGGCCTTTACGAGTACCATCTGGACATCTCCAAACACCCTCGCACCGTACTGTACTCGTAGCCGACCCCCTACCGGGCGTCCGCTCGCCCAACTTTGACACCATCTGGGGATCCGCTCTATCGTGCACCGAAGAGGGACACACAACGCGCTGCAGAAGCAAGGGTTCCATACGAATTCAGCGCAGCCCCACCAATACCCCTGCCCCTGAGCACCTTCTCCCTCAACGCTTACCGAGTGCCACCCCCTTAGTGAGTTGTCATTTGTCCTGTTCTGTCTCGGATTTGCCGCCGGCACATGACCCACGGAGCTCTGCAAGTACAAAAGTGGCACCATCCCACAGGAACCTTCAATCTGCGAAGACTCACGACTTCGACAGCAGATTCCACGGGCAGCAGGATCCAGAAACTCACACTCCTCCACCGCGTTGCCTTCTCTTCCCCAGCCCAACCCTACAAATTCTCACTGCTTGACTGAGCTTGACGAATCCGGCCTTCCGAGTACCCGGCCTCTGCCATATCTCGGACGGACTTCGCCAACATGGGCCAGTCACAGAGCTCCCGCAAATCCGAACCGGGCGCGGGCTACCGTGCTCAGGCGGCAGAACAGGCTCGGGAGCGAACCGAAGCGTTGCGCAAGTCCCAAAACGGTAGCGATCAAACCTCGTAACCTTTGGTATATTGAATCCGCGAAACTAACAGGCCGTCAGCACTCTATTCCTCCAATGCGAAAGCCCACTCCCGTGCAGCGCGCATGCACCAGCAAAAAAGGGACGAACTCAACGCCCTGGCCAGCAGAGAGATATTCCGACACTACAACCCAAGATACCCCTCCACCGCTGCCAATTCCACACTCTCCTCGATCCCATCGCTCTTTGGCGCGCTGTTCTCACTATTCGTGGCCGCGCCGAATGATCTGTCGCGATTGGATCTGCACGGACAGTACGTGAGTGAGGCCATCCCGATAGTTGAGGACCACTTGAAGAGGTGTCGGAGGGAAGGGGTCAAGACGACCCTGGTCATAACGGGGAGGGGCGCGCATAGTCGTGGTGGCATTGCGAGAATTAAGCCGGAGGTTGAAGCGCTGTTGGCTCGTATGGGGGTCAAGTATTGGAAGCATGGGGAGGGGGCCTTTCATGTTGATTGTAGAAGGGAAGATGAGGGGGTTGTGGCATGGATTTGGAGGGGGATATTCGGGTAGGGAGGTCTGTAGTGTTGTGTGTGTGTCGATAGTTGCGCGGCATATTAGGGCTGAAGGGATATTATTGTGGTGTGGCCATATGATTTTTTGTCTGTTGTTTTGCCGGGGCTAAATTTTACGTGATGGTGAAGGATGCCTTTGTAGCGTGTGAAAGGGAGGGTGTCGCCATGTGTTGCAAAATGCGTGGGAAGGAAGGGGAGGAAACAGAACACTTGATCTCCAATTTCTGTGAGTCCACAGAACTAATACCGGTATACTACTCGAGCTTAGCTGTCATTTCCAATGATCTGTCCAATGCAAAAGAGACCACAACTCCAGTTGAACATGCTAGCGAAGACCTCATCTCGGCTCTCGCTGAATGTGGGCACAAGCTGACCACTAAGGGCAATCTTGAGATGAACCACCAAACTCCACGAGTGACATTACATGAGGACGTCTGTTCTGCCCTCCTGAGATCCTCAACCCTCACCCAACGTCCAATAACCCACAAGCCCTGAAGGTACACATCTCCCCTCTGTCGGCCCCTCTATATAAGCCACACCTCTCCGCCTCCTTTCCGCCACAACAACGAACGCCACACAACGCCACACGCACACAACGCCACAATTAAACGGCAGACATGGCAAATCCGCGTACAGATAACATACTATATCTTACCCTCCCGAACGGGATCATCACCCCGCTCCTCGACGACAATGGGCAATACACCCCGGCGAGCGCCTACCCGGCTGCCACCCCAGTGTGCTTTGCCATGCTTGGGCCCGACGTCTCTACCATCGGCACGCCCCTGATCATAGCCACTACCGCCAACCCCGCCCAAGGGACTCCAGACGTCTTCCTCCTCATGTTCATGCAGAGGGACGGGTCTTATGCTTTGAGCCCAGATTCTGTATGTTTTTCACTTTCCTTCCTTCCTCCCTGGGTAACCTGAGTGCGGGCATACTGATCGTGATCATTAAGTAAAAAAAAAAAAAAACGAGGCCTGAATGAAATGGCCGGAACGAGAAAGGGGGAAAAAATCTGGGGGGAATTTGTGGGATGCTTGGGGTTTCTTTTATGGATAAACTTGAGTGATTTTACGGATGTTGTACCGGGTTGGACTCCTACTCGAGTAGTCAGTTAGTTTTATGGTGCTGGGATTATTCTTTTAAGGTTTTATAAACGTTTGCATTCTTTCGTGGCTGTGAGAGTGAGTGAGTGACGGAATGTGTTTTTGAGATTTGGCGTTTTCATACTTTCTTTCTTACTTTCTTATGGGAAGTATGATGCAGACAAGTAATCAGGCTAGGTGTTTTCGTGATGGGGTAGGGATAACTTTGCTGCTGACCGGCAGAATTATTCCGTCCATGTACTGTACGAAAAATATCTTGCCCGGTTACTGATACTGAACTGTACAGTACAGTACAGTACAGGTGGTATTATCCGGCGAAGCTAGTACTAAACCTTCCAAAGAGTTTTTAACTTGGTATCCGTAGATTTACAGGGCTGGTGGGGGTAGTGGATTTCAAAAGAATTTCTTCTCTCCCCTTCCCAGAAAAAGGCTAGAGTAATATGTTGGTGTATTCCTGTCCTTTTCCCATAGATTAATCTGGGAGTTTTACAAGTACAGTATAATACTGATATTGCACTATTGATACTACTTCATTCCTGTACTGTACACCACCTAAATCCTGGACAAACTCTCCATATGGGGGAGCTTAAAGCTCGGAACCTACTTCCACACCTCTAACACTTTTACCTAAATATGCACTGCATGCTCACACGGCAGTGTTTTTTTATTTATTTATGATTTCGTGTTGATTTGCTTTCTTGATAGAAAAAAATTAGATGGACTGATGGACGTCATTATCGGGCTGGATTGTACTGTTATGGGGAGATGCTAAGGGAACTACATAAAGTACTGCTAACTCAACGAGAACTCACGACCACCTCACCTCACCTCCTCTCTCCCAGATATATGGTACTGATGGACAAGTAGGATAATTTGTTTCTAGAAATTTATTATAGACACAGTGAGTTGTATATCATGCACCATCCCCAATCCATCCCTCCTTCTTTCTCTCTTTGTTTTTTCAACTGGGTAATTGGCAAAGTCAAAGTTTGATAAGAATTTCTTTCTCTCTCAGGGCATTATTATCCTCACCAGAAAATTGGAGTGCAAAATGGACTCTACTTTGGTCTTGATTGTGGGATTACCGGATTTGCTCAATTGATGTGCTTTCAGCTGCTTCCGTTCTGGTTACTATCCAATCCTGAGGCTCTAATTATCATGTGTGAAAGCTTGCATCTGTTTCTGATGTGAGTTCTCATGTGGCATAGTCATGTTATGATGCAGCATGGTACAGTAGTAGGCATAATTAGCGGCTCAGTCATAGTGGACTGCTAGCAAACCTTAATGGGATGTAAGTGGCACCTTCACAGATAGTAAGTATTGTATATACAGATGGGTGAGAGTAACCCCAAATAAGTGCTACTGAATACTATTATATCACTAAAAACATTACTGATAGAAACGTCGAAGGATCTAATCCAAACCCTCCCTATTAGTGGTGTTCCCCTGTGCAGTTCTTGCACTCTACATAGGGTCTCTCTTTTTAGAGTTGTTTGTCTAGCATAGTACCATCTCTCACCTGTCACTTTATTGTTAGTTCTTCTGCTCTCCGGTCTCCGGTACGATACACCCCATCTCATGTCATGTGTATGGTATGTGTGGTTATGTCTGGCTTGTGTCTATGTCTATCAAGCTTGCATTCAGCGCTCTAGTAATCCATCTGGTTGCTGCTGCTGGAGTTGTGCTATAATAGATGTATATACAAGGTTGGGAATTAAGAGGCGCGTAATAACTTGACCCAATGGGCGTGAGAAGCAAAGGCATATCTGAGGGGTATACATATATACAAAGAAAAGTGGGTATGGAGGAGCGCTAGCGGAACACGTGTATATAAAATTGGTAAGACAGAATCCGAACAACACAAGAACGGGAAATATAAAAGGGGATGGGGAAATTTTGGGAACAAGCGAGATAACAGGACATTCTAAGTGAATAATCTGAAGGTTTGGCGCGTACGGTGACCTTTCGGGATTAGGATTGCATTTGCTCGGGTTTGTTCTGGTGGGAGGCTAAGTCAGATGGGTGGAGGGTGAAATGTCGAGCTACGTGCTTGGATAAAAAAACCTGCGGGGCTCTTGAAAGGGGGCTCAGATGTCTTGGACGGCTCGGTGGAGGAAGGCGCTGCTGATTGTAGACTTGCTCTATGTCTGGCAACCGAATGTATCCGTTCCTGCAGCAACTTTGCAATTCTCTCGTACCCGTTATTGAGAGCCAACTGGAGCGGTGTACGGCCATATGTGAGGTCAGCCGTGTTGGGATTGACATCGCTCCTTCCAAGCAGCATCCTCACAACCTCCTCGTGCTTATAAGTGGCAGCCCACGAGAGTGGTGTTCGGCCAAACGAAGCGTCAGCTATGTCGGGATTGATGTCGCTCTGATCAAGAAGCATCTTCACAACCCCTTCATGTCCGTGGATGGCAGCCCACGAGAGCGGTGTTTGGCCATATTGCGTGTCAGTTGTGTTGGGATTCACATCTCTCCGTTCAAGTAGTATCCTCACGACTCCCTCATGGCCATGTATGGCAGCCAGCGAGAGCG
>LN891193.1:81178-93120 GCA_900010015.1 Tuber aestivum
TTGTCTTAATTTCGACGAGGCCGCGGCGGTGTTTCACAGCGTCATGTGCTGGAACCGGGACGTCGACGATAACCGAGGGCGTACCCAAGGAGAAGGAGGAAGGTTCCGCATCCGTAAGCATGGACGAGGAAACCTCAAACGACAAGGCCGAAGCCTGAGGAGAATGGGAGGGAGACGACATGTCTGCCCGCCCGACTGCACCTGGGATTACCGGGCTTAAACCACGGATATCTCGCCCAAAGTGCCTTCGAGGCTAGGTAGCGCACACCAACTCAACCCTAAGCGAGGGGAGGAGGGAGTAAAATGCTTCAAGTGTGGTGAAACAAAATAAACAAACAAAGTGCAAAATAAATAACCGAGCCGAAAAGCTTCAAAGAGGTAAAGGAATATCCCTGGCACGTAAGAAAGGGTGTCTGAAGGAGATTACCAGATTGCGTGAAGAAAGTAAAATATAAAGGGGCACACCCCTTTATATACTAAGAAAATCCTCCATGATCACTAATACAAAAGAAAGTCCTTGGTGTCGCACGCAGCCGCGGTTTCTCTGTCTGGTTCCACTATCTTCCGTTGCGCGGCAACACATCCCAATCGCTCATACAAAGGAAATCCAACCATACAACCAAGGAAACCACAACCAATATATGCAACGAAGAACCCATGCATGTTCCATCTCCATAGCCGGGTGGCCGTGACACTAGCTCCTCTCTCCAGCGCCGAAGTCCCCTGAGGCGAATCATTCAGGTAATGGTCCAGGCTTGTAGGGGTAGCGTTCATGAAACCGATCCAGAGCTTGGAGGCCGTTAACGGAGTCAGCTGGTTCCCAGGTGGCTTCTGGATAACCCCTCCAGCCAATGAGGTACCGTAGGCGGTTCCGAACAAACTTAGCATTGAGGACCTCCTCCACCTGCCACTCTTACTCTCCATCAACTTCCACTGGCGGCGTCGGAGGTATTCTTTGACCGGGAAGAGGGTCTTGGGAGGCGAGGTCGAGCAGGGAGACATGGAAAACGTTGTGGATCCTCATAGAGACCGGGAGGTCTAACCGGTAAGCATGGGTACCAATCGGGGCGAGGACAGGGTAAGGGCCGAAACGTTTGTTGTCAAGCTTTGCTGAAGGCCGTTTGGTCCGGATGTTCTTGGCGTTTAACCAAATGTTGTCTCCCACCTGGAAGTGGGGTGCTGGTAGTCTTCCTTTGTGGGCGTACTCCTATTGCCTGTCCTGAGCGAAGGCGATCTCGATGTGTAGATGGTCATAGATCTCTTTGACACGGTCCACAAACGTCCCGGCAGCTGGTTCATCGGAGGTCTTTCCAGGGGTATTCAGGAAGTCCATGCGGGGGTCGTAGCCACAATTGGCGAAGAACGGAGACAAACCGGTGGACTCGGAGGCATGGTTGTTAGCTGTGAACTCAGCCATAGGGAGCCAGAGAGACCAGTCGTCTTGTTGGTAGTTGACAATGGTCCTCAGGTATTGTTCCATGATAGCATTGGCATGTTCGGTTTGACCGTCAGTTTGGGGGTGGAAGGCCGTTCACATTTTCCTTTCTACCTGGAGCGGTTCGCATACGGTTCTCCAGAAGTCAGCCGTGAACTGGGTGCCTCGGTCGGAAGTGATTGTCTTTGGTAGGCTGTGATGTTTCCAGATGTGGCGGAGGTATAGATCGGCGAGCGTGGGAGCATCAATGGTGGTTCGACAGGCAATTAGGTGGCGCATCTGGGACATTCGATCTACCACCACTAGGATAGCGTCATTCCCTTGACTCCATGGTAGGCCGGTAACGAAGTCCATGGAGATGTGTTCCCAGGGACGATTGGGTATTGGCAGGGGGCGCAGGATGCCAAAGGGGGCGTGCCGGGAGGTACGACTTCGTTGGCATACATGGCAATTGGCCACAAAGCGACCTATGTCCCGCCTCATCCCAGGCCAAACGTAGCGTCGGGACATGAGTTCGTGGGTCTTAGCACGTCCCGCGTGCCCTGCCGAAGGCCGGTCATGAGAATCCTGTATAAGCCGTAGGCGCAATTCATCATGTTGGGGGACATAGATCCGATCATGGTAGAGTAGCCGATCCCAATCGCGTTTACATTCATTGAGTGACAGGAGATGGGAGTGTCTATCGCCATTGTCGAGGGCACGGAGAACCTGGATTGGAATCCTGTCAGCTTTATAGGCCTCTTTCCAAAGTTCTTCAATAGGAGACGCTCCGGTACCGAGCGTAATATTCGCCAACAAACTAAGTGACTGAGACTTCAACACCACCTGAGTTCGATGGTCTCGCTGTTCCTCCGCTTCCTTAGGGGTCTCGTTCTTCATACGAGTCAGGGCGTCGACTTTGCCATTCAGCTTTTCAGGCTGATACTCGATCTTGTAGTTGAACTGGGACAGGAACTTGGACCACCGGGCTTGTCGACTATTTAACAGCCTCTTGGTGGTGAAGTGCTTGAGGTTGAGGTAATCGGTCAGGATTGTTACCCACCTTCCCAGGAGATAACATCGCCATTGCTCGAAGGCCCTGACGACGGCCATTAGCTCCTTGTCGTATATGTCGTAGTTGCAATCTGCAGGGCTGTATTTGCGAGAGTAGAACGCAACAGGGTGGAGACGTCCACTATTGTCTTTTTGGGACATGACGCCGGCAGAGACGAAGTCGGAGGGGTCGGTTTCGATGATAACTTCCTTAGGGAAGTCGAAGTGGGCTAGGACCGGGGCAGTAGTAAAGGCTTCTTTTAATCTTTCGAAGGCTCTCTGACATTCGGGGGTTCAGACGAAGGGTCGGTCCTTTTTGGTGAGGGCAGTGAGAGGACGTGCGAGGCGGGAGAAGGCACCAATGAAGCGTTGGTAGAAGTTGCCGAACCCTAGGAAGGCACGTCCCTCGCGTACACGGTCAGGTATGGGCCACGTGATAACCGTTTCCACTTTGGCATTATCCATCCGAATACCTTCGGGACTGATGATAAAGCCAAGGTATTCTACGTGGGTGACATGAATCTCGCATTTCTGGGGTTTGAGTTCGAGATCAGCATCTTGTAGGGCCTTCAGTACCCAACGGACATGTTCCACGTGTTCTTCCTCTGTTTTGCTGTAGACAAGGATGTCGTCGAGGTATGCGGTGCAGAACCGATCTAGTCCCTGACGCAGGACCTTATTGATGAATGCTTGGAATGTGGCGGGGGCGTTAGTGAGGCCGAAGGGCATGACATTGGATTCAAAGAGTCCATAGCGGGTACGAAAGGCTGTTTTCCAACGTTCCTTCTTTTTCATCAGGACCTGGTTGTAGGTTCCACGAATGTCCAGCTTGGAGTAGATTTTAGCGTCAGCGATATTCATGAAGGTCTCGGTTAGCAGGGGGAGCGGGCCACGGTCCTTGATGGTTCCTTCATTCAGGCCACGGTAATCAACGCAGAGTCGCAGGGTACTATCCTTTTTTTTGATAAAGAGTACCGGGGATGCAGCAGAGGAGGTAGAGGGACTAATGAAACCCTTGTCCAGGTTTTCGTCGATCCATCCTTTTAGGGCAGCCAGCTCGGGTGGGGACAGATTGTATAGTGGACCAAAAGGAGGCGTGAAGCCAGGCTTTAAAGGTATTTCGTGGTCCACTCCTGGGCAGCTCAGTGGTAGTTGGGTCTGTTCCTTTTCCAGGAACACGGGTAGGAAGTCATGGTACTCAGGAGGGACGATCTCTTTGACCTCCTGTTGTTCCAATACTGTATCGTCCAGGGCACGTTGGATGGTGTAGGCCTTGAGAAAATGGGGGATCTCGTACTCAATCCCTTGGATACCCGTCACGTCAGGGGTGCAGTGCTTGAGACAGTAGTCTGATTCAAAGGTAATGGCGTTGGAGGCGAAGCGTATTGTGACGTCGTGTTGTTTCAGCCAGGGGATACCCAGGGTGAGGGGGTATCCACCGAGCTTGGTGATGAAGGCAGGGATGGATTCCAGGTGGTTATTTATTCTGAGGTCGAAACGGGCGATATGGGTAATGGCCCCTAAGCTGATGGGTCTCCCGTCTATGACAGAAAGGTGGACAGGTGTTTTGAGTTGGGATAGGGGTAGGTGGTGAGGGCTAGCGAAGTCTATATCCATGAAAGCATAACCAGTTGCTCCAGAATCGATAAGGGCGTGGGCTCGGATTATGTGTTGGTTGTCTATAATGTCACAGGCGACTACCAAGTGGTTATCCTCAATTCCATTTTCCATTTCGTCCAGAGATAAACTAGAAATAACTAAACCAGGAGAAGACTTAACATGTCCCATGTCAGTGCCGATGGCTGCACATGGGACCACAAGTTTTCCGACTCTTCTTGGGCAGGAAGGGGCTTCACAGGAGCGGGGACGGTGTATGTGCTAGCCCCGTGGAGGGGGCGAGGTCCCTTGTTGGGACAAGCGCGAGCCATGTGTCCGTGTCCCCCACAGAAGAGACAGAGGCCCCGGCTAATCCGGTCTTGCCTTTCGGCAGGGGTGAGCTTTCGACAACCTGCGGAGAGGTCCATGGGGCCGGAGGCGGTGCCCGTAGCTGTAGAAGTTGGGGGTGGAGCAGGAGCGGGGGTGCGAGGAGTAGCGGGGGTGGAAGTCCTCCAAGAGGATGAGGAGGAGCCTTTCTTTTTGGCAGCGCGGGCACGAACATTGTTGTCCAGCTGCTGGAGGAGGGAGAGGTAATCGTTAAAGGACTCAGGGACAGGGAAGACGTGTACCAGGGCATCTTTCAGTTCTGTGCTGAGGCCCTGGTAAAGGGAGGTGCGTTTGGCGGCATCATTCCAGAGGGTGTCAACAGCGAGGCGTTGGAAGTCGGCAAGGTACTCCACGAAGGGGCGGTTCTTTTGCTGGAGGCTCCTCAGAGCACGTTCAGCTGTCTGGACCCTGTTGGGGTCACCAAAGGCTTACTCCAGCTCGGAGTAGAGGGCGTTCATGTTTTCGAGATTGATATGATCGGGCAAGACCAGGTGTTGGATCTGGACGAAGGCACGTCCACGGAGGAGACCGATGGCGTAACCGAGGCGGTGCTGTTCACTGGTGCCAGTGAACCGGTGGCTGTCACCCTGGAGTTTCATCCGCAACTGGGTGAGGAAGGGGCGGAGTTTCTCAGTGGTACCGTCGAAATGTTCAGGGTCGGGGATAGAGACTTGTTTGCTGCCACCAGCGGGGGGTGCAGCACCGGGAGCGGGCATGAGGGCAAGGGCAGTGTTCAAGGACGTGATAGTAGCGTTGGCCTGCGTAAGGCTGGCTTCGACGATAATGAGACGGGCCTCGAGGCCTTGGCCTTCGGTACAGGTGTCGTCTCGTTCTTGGAGGAGGAGGTTGCATTGCTGGTGCAATTGTTGGTACTGGAGGGTCTGTTCTGGTGGGACCGGGGTGGGTTGACGAGGAGGAGGAGCGGGTGCGTTCAGGATCTGGCGGGCCAGGTTTCTGGCAAGGTAGAACTGGGCCTGGAGTTGTTCATGGTCGAGACCTTGGGTGTGGTCATCTCCCAGGCCCGCGAGGGTCTGAAGGGGACCATTGATGTTGTCGGGGAGATGAGCGGTAGCCATGGTTTGGTGTGGGTTGGGTCCTGGTAGACGCAATCTTGTGTAACGGACAGGGTCTGAGGGTCGGGTAGCCCAAGGCACACCACGATCAGGACAGGCAGGAATCTGGAGACGAGGTCTAGGTGCGGGGGTACAACCGAAGCGAGTTGTACGAGGTTCGGGGTTCAGAGGTTCAGGGTCAGGGTTCAGGGGGTTTAAGAGGACGCCAGATAGTAGAGAGTGTAATTCCTAAGTACAGGTGTCCGAATTATATCTAATTTTATTTATACTCGCTGCGCCAAAACATGGCCTATGGTCGAGCGATCATCCTATCATACACCTACCATAAGGGCAGGCGGGCCTCCAGCGGACCAGAAGCGGACCGGAACTGCCTCGCAAGTCACAGCCTGGGGCCGGGGTCCCCACAATACACTGGCGCACTCCTCCAAACAACTACCATACAAAGCGCACAAGCCTCCAAGTCCCAACCATCACCACCTCTGTGAGCGAGCAAACACGAAAGCTAAGTACAGAACCCATCACCGACCCTTGCCTTCCCCGCACCAACCGACAAACCGACACCCAACCTAACAGGAACAGAGCGACCGAGGTCCTTGGTCCTGCCAAGCGAGGGGAAGGTAGTTACGGCCCGCGGCCATCACAAAAAGTAAAATAAATCAAAAATATCAAATCCAGTCTTAATACCGTCCCGCAAATTCCATATCCTCCTCCACAGTAGAAAACCCCTCACCCCCCGCCAACTCCTCAGGAGAAAACCCCTGGAGAGCAGCGAACAACTCTGCCGACTCCTCCGCCAAAGCGGACCGCGCAGCCTCCGAGGTAGTATCACCCCACTCCCGGCCACGCCCCCTCCCCGATCACCGTTTGCGCCGCCGACCACCAGAAGTACTAGACTTCCCGCCAGCAACATGCCCAACCCCACCCCGCACTCCCTCCTCCTCCACCAGTGCCCGCTTCCTAGCCTGCTGCCCCGGCAACCTCAACTCCAGGAAGTCAGACATGCTAACTCCCACACCCGGAGGCGAGCTCACAGCTCGACGCCGTACAGGCGCCACCGAAGGGAACCGAGTCTTGTACCGCCCCACCACATACGGGTTCTCGCCCTTAGGCCAATGCCCACGGGGAAAGTGCCCGGGGGGGAGGTCCAGACCCAAAACAACATCCACCAATACCGTAACCACCGAGCCGTCCGACGAGACCGACCCATCAATCGATCCTTCATCGACGGGGGACAAAGGCAGCTCCAGTCCGGCCAGGGGGGGGGAAGAACCAACGAACAAATTTCCGAACACAGGCGCATCATCAGCCACCCATGACGCCTCACTGGCAGGGCCAGCCACCACCCCGGGCTCAGCCACGAATGGCTCAGGCGCCTGCATCCCCGAAGGGAAGGACGCCACCGTGGGCAGCCGCACCGTAGCCACCTCCTCTTCTTTAGCCACCCCCCCGCTGGGAGGCGGCGTCATGTCCCCTGGCCCACCGAACGGAGAGGAGGGCGAACGCTTAGCCGCAACCAAGGCCGCACGCTCCCGTTCCGACAAGTGGAGTCGACGAGACAGTACTGTGACATGGTGGCGAAGGCGGGAGACCTCCTTCCGAAGAAGAGAAGCCTCATCGACCGACGCCGAGAGGGAAGACAAGGCCGTAGCGACCTTGCCCGCCGAAAGGGAAGAACCTCGCTTAGATATCGAAGCGCCCGACCGAAGCAAACGAACGACGGAAACGAAGAACCTAAAGGCAACAAACGTAAGGACAAAGCCTTACGAGGTTAATAAATGTAAGCGAAGGTAAAGATTCCTTCACGAACAAGGCCTCAAGCTATCGTGAGATAAAGTCAGGGACGACGTGGAGTTTACGTGGGTCCTTGGAACGTAAGAAAGGGTGTCCGAATTCAATCTAACGTTATATTTATACTCGCGCGCGCCTTACAGGCTTATGCTACGAGCGCTCGTCTCTCATACACCTACCATAAGGGCAGGCCGGCCTCCGGCGGACCACAAGCGGACCGAACTGCCTCGCAAGTCACAGCCTGGGGCCGGGGTCCCCACAATACACCGGCGCACTCCTCCAAACAACTACCATACAAAGCGCACAAGCCTCCAAGTCCCAACCATCAACACCTCCGCGAGCGAGCAAACAGGAAAGCTAAGTACAGAACCCATCACCGACCCTCGCCTCCCCCGCACCAACCGACAAACCGACACCCAACCCAACAGGAACAGAGCGACCGAGGTCCTTGGTCCCGCCAGGCGAGGGGAAGGTAGTTACGGCCCGCGACCATCCCATAAATAAAACAAATCAAAAATATCAAATCTGGTCTTAATACCGTCCCGCAAGTTCCATATCATCCTCCACAGTAGAATCCCACCCATCACCCCCCACCAACCCACCCGGAGAGTACCCCAGCTCAGCGAACTGTTCAGGGGTAAACTCCTGGAGAGCGGCGAACGTACCATCCAGCGTAGCCCTCGAGGCAGAAGCCGAAGCCTCGCTCCACTCCCGGCCACGCCCCCTCCCCGATCGCCATTTGCGCCGCCGACCACCAGAAGTACTAGACTCCCCGCCAGCAACATGTCCAACCCCACCCCGCACTCCCTCCTCCTCCACCAGTGCCCGCTTTCTAGCCTGCTGCCCCGGCAACCTGAACTCCAGGAAGTCAGACATGCTAACTCCCACACTCGGAGGCGAGCTCACAACTCGACGCCCTACAGGCGCCACCGAAGGGAACCGAGTCTTGTACCGCCCCACCACAGACGGGTTCTCGCCCTTAGGCCAATGCCCACGGGGAAAGTGCCCGGGGGGGAGGTCCGCACCCAAAGCAACATCCACTAATACCGTAACCACCGAGCCATCCGACGAGACAGACCCATCAACCGATCCTTCATCGACGGGGGACAAAGGCAGCTCCAGTCCGGCCAGGGGGGGGGAAGAACCGACGAACAAATTTGCGAACACGGGCGCATCATCAGCCACCCATGACACCTCACTGGCAGGGCCAGCCACCACCCCGGGCTCAGCCACGAATGGCTCAGGCGCCTGCATCCCCGAAGGGAAGGACGCCACCATGGGCAGCCGCACCGTAGCCACCTCCTCTTCCTCAGCCACCCCCCCGCTGGGAGGCGGCGTCATGTCCCCTGGCCCGCCGAACGGAGGGGAGGGCGAACGCCTAGCTGCAACCAAGGCCGCACGCTCCCGTTCCGACAAGTGGAGTCGACAAGACAGTACCGAGACATGGTGGCGAAGGCGCGAAACCTCTTTCCGAAGAAGAGAAGCCTCATCAACCGACGCCGAGAGGGAGGACAAGGCTGCTGCGACCTTGCCTGCCGAAAGGGAAGAACCTCGCTTAGACATCGAAGCGACCGACCAAAGCGAACGAACGACGGAAACGAAGAACCTAAAGGCAACAAATGTAAGGACAAAGCCTTACGAGGTTAATAAATGTAAGCGAAGGTAAAGATTCCTTCACGAACAAGACCTGAAGTTATCGTGAGATAAAGTCAGGGACGACGTGGAGTTTAGGTGGATCCTTGGAACGTAAGAAAGGGTGTCCAAAGGAGATTACCAGATTGCATGAAGAAAGTAAAATATAAAGGGGCACACCCCTTTATATACTAAGAAAATCCTCCATGATCACTAATACAAAAGAAAGTCCTTGGCGTCGCATGCAGCTGCGGTTTCTCTGTCTGGTACCGCTATCTTCCGTTGTGCGGCAACACATCCCAATCGCTCATACAAAAGAAATCCAACCATACAACCAAGAATACCACAACCAATATATGCAATGAAGAACCCATGCATGTTCCGTCTCCATAGCCGGGTGGCCGTGACACACGCCTTCCTGCAGGTGCAACCACAGGTTAGGGAGGACAGGATCAACTACTATAGTATGGATACACTCTTGAATGAGTTGGACCAGGCCTTCGGCGACCCCAACTGTGTCACAATAGCTGAGAGACAACTATGGTCCCTGGCCCAGAAAAACGATACTTTTGTGTCATACCTCGCTGATTTCCAATAGCTCGTTACTGATGCTAATTGGAATGATGCTTCTAAGTGCACTATCCTCTACCATGGTTTCAGCTCAGAACTAAAGGATGTCCTCACTTCTGTCCCCAACCCTCCCAAGTCCCGCATCAAGTATGCCAACTTACTCAAGTAGTTAGATTGCAACATGCATGCCTGAGCTGCCAATAAGAAAGGCTCCTCCTCCACCTCCTGGGGAACTGCCAACCCGACCCCCTCTCATTAAACCACCCCCACCCCTGCTGGCACTACTGCCACCGGCACATTGCCGGGTCCCACAGACCTCTCTAGTGGGCAATGCCAACTCACTGAGGTACAACGATATGACTGGGTGCAAAGGGGACAGTGCCTGTACTGTGGAGGAAGTAGGCACATAGCTCGAGAGTGTCCTAACAAGAGAACTCACCGCATATACAGTGCCAACACCCTACCACTCCCTCTCCCATCAGGGGTGCCCAAGCACACATGCTCTGAGGATGAAGAGTTGAAAATCTAGTAGTCCCATGTACAGATCACGGCACTGACATGGGAAATATTAAGTCTTTACTTTGTCTTTCTATATCTAGTTTGTCTTTGGATCAAATGGAAAACAGGATTGAGGATAACCACTTGGTGATCACCTGTAATATCATAGACAATGAAACGTAATCTACGCTCATGGCTACATTGATTTCGGAGCAACTGGATATCCCTTCATGGATAAACTTGAAGATTACTCAGGCTGCCACCACCTCTCCTTGTATGAACTCAAAGAACACATAAAACTCACCATCATCGATGGAAGACCCATCAGCTCTGGCGCCATCACTCATCTGATCCAAGTAGACCTAAAAATCAATAACCACCTGAAATCGTTCCCTGCTTTCATCCACAAACTGGGTGGCTATCTCCTCACTCTTGGAATCCTATAGTTAAAACAATATGACGTTACTATATAGTTTGGCAGCAATACAGCTACGTTTGAATCAGACTACTATCTCCAGCATAGTGTGTCCGATGTAACTGGTATCCAGGGAGTAGAGCAAGAGATCTTCCGCTTTCTCAAAGCCTACACAATACAATACCTCCTTGATCACAAGGTATTAGAATGATATGAAGTAAAATAAATTGTCCCTGCCAAATACCAGAACTTGTTACCTATGTTCCTAGAAAAGGAACAAACTCAGGTCCCACCCAGCTGCCCTGGGGTTGACTACGAGATATCTCTGAAGCCAGGTTTTATCTCTCCTTTCAGCCAGCTATACTACCTATTCCCTTTAGCACTGGCTGTTGTCAAAGGATGGATCGATGTGAACTAGGAAAAAGCTTCATCAGTCCATCAACTCCTCTCTTGTATCTTCTGTCCTGTTTATCAAGAAAAAGGATCGGACCCTATGGCTATATATCAATTATCATGGTTTAAATGAAGGGACCATCAAGGATTGTGGGCCCCTTCCCCTATTAACGGAAACATTCATGAACATTGCCAAGGCCAAGTCTATTGTAAGCCGGACATCCATAGTACTTACAACCAAATCCTGGTAAACAAGTCCTAGAGCTGGAAAACTGCCTTCCGCACCTGCTACAAGGTACTTGAGTCCAATGTCATGCCCTTTGACCTTACCAACATCCCTGCTACCTTCCAAGCGTATGTTAACAAGACTCTACACCAACGTCTTAACAAGTTGTGCACCACGTACCTGGATGACATACTTGTTTATAGCGAGTCTAAAGAAGAACATGTCGAGCATGACCGATGGGTACTAAAAGTCATACAGGATGAAGAGTTGGATCTCAAGCCCCAAAAGTGTGAATTCTACAGGGACCATGTCGAATACCTCAGCTTCATCAACAGCACTGAGAGTATCCGGATGGATAATGTCAAGGTCAAAATAGTAACTACTTAGCCTGTTCAAATGTGGACGGTACGGCACTATCTTAATAACTTTGTACCAAAATACGAGGCAGTAGAAGCAGTATACTGCGGGCGCACTAAGCGAGGAGGAGTTTTGTATGAAGGTAGATTAGTAGTAGTTCTTGTCCTTAATTCTCTTAAGTGAGATGGGTGGTAACTCCTATTTATACAGGTGCGCATCCTTCGCATAGCTAAGAGGAAATGTAAGGGAAAACATAAGTGTCGACGTGTTTGACCGTAATATAAGTAGGAAAAACATAAGTGCGAACGTGTTTGACCCTAAAGAACTGCCAAGGAAATCCCATAAAACATGTGTAAATCTAAGATGGTGTGGACGGATAATTAAAACATAATTGCAAATCAAATGACTGATGACCGTGCATGATGATGCATAAAATGTAAGAAATAAACCTGAACACCAGATAAGAAAAGCACGTCATAATCCCCTAATCATATCAAGAAATATCAATGAAATATACGTAATACATACTCTGCTGTAGTA
>LN891193.1:93334-111021 GCA_900010015.1 Tuber aestivum
GTTTGACCCTAAAGAACTGCCAAGGAAATCCCATAAAACATGTGTAAATCTAAGATGGTGTGGACGGATAATTAAAACATAATTGCAAATCAAATGACTGATGACCGTGCATGATGATGCATAAAATGTAAGAAATAAACCTGAACACCAGATAAGAAAAGCACGTCATAATCCCCTAATCATATCAAGAAATATCAATGAAATATACGTAATACATACTCTGCTGTAGTAATGTCGGTGAACTAGAAATGATACTAAGTAGAGGAATATACGATATTATCAAGGAGAATATATATATGAAACGAATTAGAAAATTCAACACTTCCCCTCATTATCTACAGCCTAAAAGTCCCATTAATCGTTCGTGAGCCGGTTTCACTAAGATTTTTATGCAGATGTCAGCAAGGTTATCGGAGGAGGCAACCTTCAGGAGGGTGAACGAGTCATTATTGATTTCTTCCCGTATTTTGTGGTGGTGTATAGTGATATGTTTCATTCGGTCATTTAGCTGATGGTTTCTTGCGAGAAAATTTGGGCCTGTGTTATCTGCATGTGAAGCGATTGTAAGTCGAGATGGATATCTTGGAGACCCTTTCGGAACCATTGGATTTGTTGTGCAGCAAGTGACATTACGACATATTCGGCTTCGGTTGTTGATAGTGCGACCGAGGCTTGTTTCTTTGAGCGCCAGGAGATGCATGCACCATTGTGAAGTACAATGTATCTCGAAAAGGAGCGGCGGGTATCGAGGCAAGCAGCGAAGTCAGTGTCAACGTAGGTATGGATCGCGTTTGTCGCGTTGTAAGGATAGAAGAGTCCAACATCAGCAAAAGTTTCACTTTACGTCCCGTGCGTCCCGCGCATCTGACGGACGGGATGCCCAAACGCAAACCATTAATCTGGACGCGAGGTCCGCGGGACGTCGCGTCCAGATTTGCCTCCCTCTTGGGCAACCCATCCTGACCCATCGGGCGTGGATGCCGACGTCCCCTGCGTCTGGAGATTCCACGCTGTCTTCTCCTCCCGTCCGGAGATTCTACCCTTTCCTCTCCTTGCGTCCAGAGATTCTACGCTTTCTTCTCCTTGCGTCCTGACTATCCCTGTGACCCTTTGCTGCTTCCTGATATCGTCTGATTCTCCTCCTGTAACGGGGGCTCCCTCAGGTAGATGGCTCCCAAGGATGCGACTGCACTAAACTTCCAATCTCTCGAACACAACTCTTGCAAAAGTGTAAAGAATAAAAGTAAACGGTAAAACTTAATATCGTTAAGCTCAGGCTTATCTCAATTAAAGTCTCTCGAGAGGATGTTGATTGTGTCGGGGTAGGAGAGTTCTCGTATAATCTTTAAGTAATCAGACTTATACCAAAAACTCCCCCATCAGGTTACCCCGACCAACTTGAGTATGCCCTTCTCCGTAAGGGTTGCCACGGCACCACTACCGTGTCCCCGAAGGGCCATGGGTGTCAGCGCACTCTAGCAGAAATCTCCTTTATGCACATCAGGTTCTGCAAGGTCTTCACCAATACACCTGCCGGAGTGAAAACCTCTGCGCATCGGTGTCTCGTCAGTGGCTAACTGTCGAGACCCTTAGGAAAGCTAACTAAATGACTCTCTTCCCGTATGCTATGACCTATGCAAGCACTGGTAGACATCAGATGTCTTCCGGCTAAGCTCTATCTTTCTTGATTGTGAACTTAGGGGGTCTACAACGCTCCCCCGGAGAGGTGTGTCGGCGGCGGGACCCATAGGCGCTACCCATGGTCCCTTACCCCCGGCACACCACTCACCGTGATAAGTGTCATGCTATTAGAGTCTTCAAACAACCCACAAAGAGCCTACGGCAAAGGGGCACGTGTAGGCTTGATTGGCGTAAAACCTTCCCAGATGTCTCCGGCACTACCCTGGACTACTCTGGGAACCCTTCCGGATAGCTCACGCTAACTACGTCACCTTTGGTCCGTTTTACTCCGTTCTTTTTGGAGAAGGTACTTGACCTTCTCACCTTGGCCCCCTTCTATATCCTGCGAACAGCTTCCGGTCGGACGAACGGCGACGATGCATACAGTGTTATGGACATGTCTTCATGGATTCCATTTAAGTAGCATAACGGCAACTCCACCCATTTTGACCCATGACGCCCGGGGGGAACCCTGGGGCCGCAGGTACCTGTTAGGAATACTTCAACCAAGTTACAGCCTGTTCGGAGCACTATAGCTCCTCCTGGAGTCTTCCGATCAAAGTGCAATCAAGTGCCCGTCGATCGTTATTGTGTAACAAACAATCCTAAGATTTCCCGAAATTCCTCCTGGAACATTTCCGACGGAAGGTAGGGTAATAGTGTCCCAAAGGTAGGGTAAGTATGTCCATGGTGACACGAAACCAGTCTCCATGGTAGGGTAACGTGACTTCCTTGGGTAGGGCAAAACTCACCCAGCCTTCTGACCGATCCATAGGCCAGAGCGGACCTTGTCATGTTATTACCACTACTTAGGTACACCTATTCCTTAAGTACCTTCTGTTCATAGAGATTTCCGTACCATCAGATATCTCTCGGATATGCGCCTGCATATCCGCCTCGTCTACCATCTGACTTCTTGGTCATATGTATGGGCGTAGAGGTAGGTGACCATAGCTCTATTTCGTAGGGTCGTTATATCACTCCCTTCTTCTTTAAGGACCGACCCGGTCCGCTAACGTCGTTTTGTATTTCCCCGGTTTGGTTCGCCCTCAACCCTGTGGTCTCTGGGTTTGTGGGGATACCGATGGTGGAAATCCTTCATGCCCTGTAAGCCACTGTCTTCTAGAATCTCATATGGCTCCCAAGAGTTCTCCACTGTGCCATAGCCTTCCCATGAAACTAGGTACTGAACGAAGCCATTAGGAAACTTCGCTTTCATATTACCGTACCATCGACTATCTATGACTGCCTCGATAACATAACTGGGCTCATTGTCTACTATCTCTGGGATAGGGACTTCCTTAGTCCTTCTACCACTTAGGTCTTCCCGATAGGGTTCTAAGAGTCCGACATTGAATATCGGATGGATTGACTGTAACGGGGGCTCCCTCAGGTAGATGGCTCCTCAGGATGCGACTGCACCAAACTTCAAATCTCTTGAACACAGCTCTTGCAAAAGTGTAAAGAATAAAAGTAAACGGTAAAACTTAATATCGTTAAGCTCAGGCTTATCTCAATTAAAGTCTCTCGAGAGGATGTTGATTGTGTCGGGGTAGGAGAGTTCTCGTATAATGTTTAAGTAGTCAGACTCATACCAAAAACTCCCCTATCAGGTTACCCCGACCAACGTGAGTATGCCCTTCTCCGTAAGGGTTGCCCCGGCACCATTACCATGTCCCCGAAGGGCTACAGGTGTCAGCGCACTCTAGCAGAAATCTCCCATATGCACATCAGTTCCTGCGAGGTGTTTACCAATACACCTGCCAAAGTGAAAACCTCTGCACATCAGTGTCCCGTCAGTGGCTAACTGTCGAGGCCCTTGGGAAAGCTAACGAAATGACTCTCTTCCCATATGCTATGACCTATGCAAGCGCTCGTAGACATCAGCTGTCCTCCGGCGAAGTTCTATCATTCTTGATTGCGAACTTAGGGGGTCTACGACGCTCCCCCGGACAGGTGTGTAGGTGGCGGGACCCATAGGCGCTACCCGTGGTCCCTTGCCCCCGGCACACCACTCACCGTGATAAGTGTCATGCTATTAGAGTCTTCAAACAACCCACAAAGAGCTTATGGCAAAGGGGCACGTGTAGGCTTGATTGGCGTAAAACCTTCCCAGATGTCTCCGGCACTACCCGGGACTACTCTGGGGACCCTTCCGGATAGCTCACGCTAACTCCGTCAGTTTTGGTCCGTTTTACTCTGTTCCTTTTGTAGAAGGTACCTGACCTTCTCACCTTGGCCCCCGTATATATCCTGCGAACAGCCTCCGGTCGGACGGACGGCGACGACGCATACAGTGTTATGGACATGTCTTCATGGATTCCATTTAACTAGCATAATGGCAACTCCACCCATTTTGACCCATGACGCCCGGGGCGAACCCTGGGGCCGCAGGTACCTGTTAGGAATAATTCTACCAAGTTACAGCTTGTTCGGAGCACTATAGCTCCTCCCGTAGTCTTCCGATCAAAGTGCAATCAAGTGCCCGTCGCTCATCATTGCGTAACAATCCTAACATTTCCCGAAATTCCTCCGGGAACATTTCCAATGGAAGGTAGGGTAATAGTGTGCCAAAGGTAGGGTAATAGTGTGCCAAAGGTAGGGTAAGTATGTCCATGGTGACACGAAACCAGTCTCCATGGTAGGGTAACGTGACTTCCTTGGGTAGGGTAAACTCACCCGGCCTTCTGACCTATCCATAGGCCAGAGCAGACATGTCACGTTATTCCCACTACTTAGGTACACCTATTCCTTAAGTACCTTCTGTTCCTAGGGATTTCCGCACCATCAGATATCTCTCGGATATGCGCCTGCATATCCCCCTCGTCTACCATCTGACCTCTTGGTCTTATGTATGGGCGTAGACGTAGGTTACCATACCTCTATATCGTAGGGTCATTACATTGACCAATGGGCAGGCAATTGGAGTTCGTAACCTCGGTTACCAACCTTTCGCCTGACCACAAAGGGTCCAAACATTCGGTGGTCCAACTTCTCCATAGGTCATTTAGTGCGGATGTTCTTTCAATTTAGCATCACACGATCAGCCTTTTTTGCCCTGCCATTTGTGACATCTTCCATCGTAACGTATTCAGGGGATGGCAATCGTTTCTGGTCATCCCACTTCCTTTGTCTCTCTTGAGCTCGCTTAAGTGTATCTCGGACTTCTTGCCAGACACCTTCCCAATGCCTTACCAATAGCTCGCTACTGGGGTGAACACCTTGTTGCTCTGAGACAGTACCCGACCAGTTGGTCCGTGGGTTGAAACCGTAGTTGATCTCAAATGGAGATAACCTAGTTGATTCAGAGGTTGATGAATTGTATGCATATTCCGCCAGAGGTAGTAGCGATACCCAATCATCTTGCTGATAAGAACAATAACTTCTCAAGTATTGCTCTAAGGTCTGGTTCACCCGCTCAGTTTGTCCATCGGTCTCAGGGTGGAAAGCGGTCGATAACCGTAGTTTCAATTGCAACTGTTGCATCAAGCTTATCCAAAACTTGGATGTGAATCGACTATCACGGTCGGAGATAATAGATTCTGGGAGCCCATGGAGCCGCCAAACTGCCTTAAGGAATATCAGAGCCAGATCCTTGATAGGGATCTCTGTGGCCAAAGGTGTAAAGTGTGCCATCTTTGAGAATCGATCTACAATAACCCTAATCTTTGTATACCCTTCTGATTTGGGTAGTGCTACTATGAAGTCCATTGAGATATCCGTCCACGGTCTCAAGGGTACACCAACAGGTTCCAGTAGACCAAACTTCTTATGCTTAATGCATTTATTCTGTTGACTGGTATCACATGTACGAACATAGTCCGTAATGCTCTCGTCCATCTTAGGCCAAAAGAAGTTAGCCCTAACCCTGCCTACCGTCTTATATGTTCCAAAGTGTCCTGCAATACGGGAGTCATGTTCAGCTTCCATGATCTTATCCTTCAATTCCCTTGAGTCAGGAATGTACCACCTGTTCTGATACAGAAGGAGATCTCTTTCTATTGTCAGGTTCCGGTCGACTCCTTTGTCTTCCGCTAACCAGGCCTTTAAGTCCTTTATATAGATAGGATCCTGTTTCGCAGCAATTCGTAATGTATCCAAAAACGCTGATTGTAACTGGTAGCCTTGACAGGCTGCTAATGCTTGTGGTCGCAAGAGGTCTCGCTCCTGTCCCACAATCCATTGTCTGGGGCGAAAAAACCGCTTTGGTGTCTCAGATAGAGAATTACTCCCCCCTTCAGGGCGGTGGTCTCCACGCCTTGACAGCGCATCAGCCTTCGTGTTTAACATTCCTTCACGGTAAACTACCTTGAAATTGAACGGTTGGAGGAATTCTGCCCAGCGATGTTGTCGGCGGTTTAGCATCTTAGTACTATTAAAGTACTCCAAATTCTTGTGATCGGTGTAAACCGAGATCTCACCCTCTACCGACATGTTCCCACTCCTTGAAAGCGGCTACTATGGCAGTCATTTCTTTGTCATGTACATCATAATTTATCTCCGCTGGGTGGAACTTCCTACTATGAAAGGCTACTGGATGCCATTTCTCATCTTTGCAGAACTGAGACAGCACGGCACCCAAAGCAAAGTCGCTTGCATCCGTCTCCAACTTGGTTTGATGTGTAGAATCGAAGTGTACTAGGATTGGTCCCGAAGTGAAGGCCGTTCTTAACTCAAAGAATGCCTCGCTACAAGCAGGGGTCCAATCACATTTGACATCCTTCCTAGTAAGGTCCGTCAAAGGTTTCGCTATCTTGCTGAAACCCTCTATAAACCTTCTATAGAAGTTGGCGAAGCCCAGAAAGCTTTGGACTCCGACCACGTTAGTCGGCTTCTTCCATTCCAAGATGGAATCCACCTTTTTGGTGGTCATAGATATCCCCTTTTCGGATATCCTATAACCTAGAAATTCTATCTCACGTCTGTGGAAGAACGACTTTTTTCTGTTTGCACATAGTCGGTGTTCCCTAATTCTTTCCATTACACGCCTTACCAATGAGACATGTTCTTCAATGGTCTCTGAGTAAATCAGGATATCGTCTATGTAGGCTACGACTCCTTCTACCAGCATATCTCTAAATATGTCATTTATCATAGTCTGGAAGGTGGCGGGCGCTTTACATAACCCAAAGGGCATCACTTTAAAATGATGTAATTCCAATTCGCTATGGCAAGCCGTGAGTTCTTCATGCGAGTGTGTATATCCGGTAGCCTTCTTGGCCATCCGGATCCCCCAATATCCATTCTTGAGATCCATTAAAGTATACACTGTGGCTTTGGAGAGCCTTCCTCGTAGTTCATTCATTAACTGGAGAGGATATCTGTTCTTCACCGCTATTTTATTGAGGCCTCCGTAATCTATTACCAGTCTCAGTGTGCCATCAGGTTTTGGCACAAACAGTATCGGAGCGGAGGAAGAGGAAGTAGATCTTTCTATCTTCCCTGTCCGTAACATCTCGGTTATGCACTCTTTTAGTGCTTTCCGCTCTTTCTCTGATATTGGATAGATGGGCCCCCAAGGTGGGGTGCTTCCGGGGATCAATTCGATCCTGTGATCATACTTTGTATGTTCTGGTAACGCATCTATCCTTTCTTGGCTAAAGATGTCACCCAAATCCTTATACTCCGGAGGGAGTTGGATCGTGACATCTCCTCCTCTCTCATCGGCAAACTCTACAGTTCCTAGAAAATATACATTTTCTGGATCTTCTGCCAATAGCTCCTCATCCGACATGTATACTAACCGCCTCTGCTCCGTAAGACAATTTGCCTTACAGAAATCTGAGTGCCAGGTCAGGGATCCTACTTTCCAATCTATGTCGGGGTTATGATCTCTCTGCCACGACATTGGGAGATAGCCATCGACTCTTCTGTCGGCAATATCAGCTACCTCAAAGCGCATACCATTTCCATGATCACCAATCTTCAAGTCTAATGACTTGGTATAATGAAGACCTGATCCTGGTATATTGTTTCCGCTTGCATCCTTAATCGGAGTATGGATCCTTTTCTTTACACCAGGAGTTTGGGTACTCTTGACCCATTGACTACTTACTACGGGGCCCGTCGCTCCGCTATCTAGTAGCTATAGTGCTTTGGCAATTACTTGCCTACACCCTATACGCCAATCCAGTTTCACCCTTAAGTGAATTGATTTGCTATGTCAGGGTGGGCTTGAGTGCCTCGCTTTCTTTCGCTGTCTTATCGTACTCATTCTTGCTAGTCTCTTGCCTTTCGACACAAGAGCGGCCACAACGGGTCGGTAAACGTTTTCAAGAATTGTTTAATCAATAAAGGGATTGGAGTGCTCTCTACTATCATGCCAGCCTCATTTCGGGTATTAAACCCTCCTCAGGTAAACTTGAAAGATAACTTTTATTCAAGACTAATAACCCGAACCAATTCCAACCGTACAAGACAACTGACCCATATAAGACAAGAAAATACCTTTGCTCTCCGGAGACGTTGCGTCAACTGGTGCCAAACAGGGCATCTTTGTGCCCCATCTGAATGTCGCGTGGTTCCCATTTTCCGAAAGCAACCCCTCGGAGCAGAATGTTTATCCAAACAAAAACCTGAAAATAATTCCCCCAGAATGTCCAATATGGACAACATAAGAAATAACAAAACCCAAGAATCAAAAGAAAAGACCAAACAACGGGTGCGACCATAACATCTACCTGAGCAGGCAGTCTCTCAATACTCCTGTATCGGGGACTTTGTCAGGACTTAAGAGCTAGTCAACGCAAATTGGTTCTTACCTTAATTCGTTCCACTTGAGTGGCGATCCTTCCTTCGAGATCTTCATAGATCTAGATAGGTCAGCCTAGGTTATTTCCTTCTCAGGATTAGGTTCTTACCTTCACCGAGGTCCATATCAACCTCCATAATCGTAGGAGAGGGTTTGCGGGCTTCTAAAAGCTTGGGACCCGAGGGCGGCGGACGAGACGCTTCAATACGCTTGAGTCGTTTATTGCCCTTTGTCGAAGATTCTGCCTTTGGATGTCACCGTTTCACTCCCGCAGTATTCTTCATGGCATAAACAACTGGGGATGTCATCGAACACGGTCTCCAGAAGTGTCCTTCCTTCCCACACTTAGTGCATTGCTTATTGTTGCGTCGTTTATCAGTCAGGGTCTGCGGGATGCCTTGATGAGCAATAGCATACACAGACGTCCCAGCCTGCTTCCCGGCACCAACATTTGAGGTCTTCCGCGGTTTGTTCTCCTTCCAACCCGAATCCTTCTCTCTTTTCTTAAACCTTCCAGTAGGTTTAGAAGTCTCCTTTTCTCTCTTCTCTCGTGGTTTCGAAGGCTTCTCGTCATTGAGATGTCCGAAACATTTATCGTCTTCTACATCGTGACAAACTTGCCGAAGCAAATCTAGGTACTCGTTGAGGGCTTCGGGGTGGGGTTTCGTCAACGCCCATGCTTTTTGAAGCTCGGAACTTATCCCTGCCCTAACCTTATCCTTAACCTGCTGATAGTCACGGTCTGTGTAATTCAGCTTGTACATCAGGTCGATAATCTTATCCAGGTAAGGACTACTCTGGTTGGGGGTCATCACTAAGTTATTCCACACGAGAAGATACTTATCCCGATTCACATTGTCACCTCCGTGACTCTGCTCCAACCGTTCACGGAAACCCTTCCATGTCTGGAGTGGCCCGTTCTTATTGAACGGCATTCCCGCTCTTTTCGCAGCCTCACGGTTGATGTGAGCGTGTATCCCCAGGTACCAGTTGCGAGCTTCGTTTTCGAGAAGAGGTATGACCAAGTTGATCTTATCCATGTCCGTCAGACGGCAATCGGAAAAGTATTCAAACTTGACTTCGACCAGAGTCAGAAAACTAGCCAGGTGCGCAATTACTCCCTTGAATGTGGGAATGCCGCTTAGCTTCTCCAGCTTCCTGCGACTTGATGAAGAGGAGGAACGAGATTGGTTTTGCAACCGTTCTCGTAGTGCATCTGCCCGACAGTCATATCGGTCTTTCTTCTCATTGCTCCAGCCATTGCGATGTGGTCCCAAGTAGGGTGTGATATCAGGTAGGGAATCAGCATCATCATCAGAACTGTCATCAGGATCGGAATCACCCGGATCTCCTGCGCCAGCCCCAAAGAACCCAGCACCGGGAGGTAGGTTACGACCCCCACTGCCTCCGGCATTGTCACCGAAGGTTTCCCTTGGTCTCTCATAACCATCAAATTGCTCGTCTCGACCACCACGATTCCCGTCATCCGGAGGACCCCCTCCTGACGGTGCTTGTGGCGGCACTGAGCCTGCTGGCTGGTTACTCCCCGACGGTATCGGGTTTGGCACAGCCTGCGACACCTTTAACCATTCCACCAAAGCGGGGCAGGTCTCTGGGTGTTCTGGAGGTCCCTCATGACCTCGTTGTAGACAATACCCGCATAGGGGTCCCTTCCTTCCCCTTTCCTTTCCCTTTCCCTTATCTTGTCTGCTTGCCGCCGGAGGGCTTTCTGGTACCTCAACTGGTGGTGGGTAACAAAATCTGTCATGTCTTGCTCCCCATGCACGACAGGTGGGGGTACAGTAGGGTCCTCGTGTAGGCGGCGGTGGTCCAAACCCAGAGAAACCAGCATTACCAGAAGGTTTAAGCGGTGCCATTGGCGCTTGTATCGGTGGCCGGTTAGGCTGGCTAGGGGTAGCCGCGACAGGGACGGGAGTGCCTTGAGAGGCTGTGATGGGACGTGGATTCCCTCGTTTGGGATTTTCCCACATTTTCAATGTCCTTTCGACCTTTTCGGCTAAGACGGGAGACCCTGCGCACATGACTGGCCATGGGACGGAAACAGGAGTAGGGGACGGGGTCGGAACTGATCTGATCGCTGTCGGAGGGGGGAGGAGAGACTGTGATGCTGGCGGCTGGACTGGGGTCACAGTAATTGATGGAGACGGGGACCTTAATGGTCTCATTGTGCTAGATATTTAGGGGGTCTCGGAGATGCATGTCGTCGTATACCCCCGATGGGACTATCTGAATGACTTCGAGCTACCGACGTAGAGAGCGAACAAGTTGTAACGCAGGCAAAGGACTGAGCTGCCTCTGATTCTCCCGTTTTTAAACTTTCCAGTATCCGCAACGCTAATGGACTTAATTCTGGTTTATATCGATCGTCTCTAGAATACATCATCAGCTGCTGCGAAAAGTTGTCCGGTTTATTGGTGACCAGTGGTAATGCCGGTGCAGCCTCAATCATTAGCACATCATTATCCATATCGATGTGATACCCTTCATTCCATGCCTTCTCCAGGGCATCCATCCGTATCTTCATCGCCAACTGATTGTTCAGCATTGCGACAAAGGCATCCTGCTGCCTTTTCATCCATGCCACAGACGACCCAATGATCTCCTTCCTAAACTTCTTTTGTTGCCCCTTATTCCATTGCAACAGATTCTTCCGTGCGCTGGTGACTTCACGGGTGACCTCTCGGAGGATGTAGGGTTCGACGTAGTCGTGAGAAAATGCCGCGACAAAAATTGTAGGAGGTCCAGGGGTCTCATTTTCTGCTTCTTGATGATCGTACCCGTCCGCCAGTCCTTGAGCGAAGGGAATATCATTCGTGAAGGATAACGCCGTGAGGCCTGCATCGTGAAGTACAAACTCGCGACAATGTTCGGGGACTTCGATCGCGGCTGCTTCAAGAAGCATCTTTGCACTTGTACCTCCGATGCCCTTCACGTCGGCGATAATAGAGGCCCTAAAAATGGCAGCTTTGAGAGGGTCATCATCAATGACAAAACTGCTTTCGGAACTCGACGATTCCTCCTCTATGGTGACTGCCAAAGTAGACATGACTCCTTAACGTCGGTTCAATCCAAACAAAAATTCAAGAGGAGAGTTAAGCGAGAGGCTCGCTTAACGATATACTGTAACGGGGGCTCCCTCAAGTAGATGGCTCCCAAGGATGCGACCGCACCAAACTTCCAATCTCTCGAACAGAACTCTTGCAAAAGTGTCAAGAATAAAAGTAAATGGTAAAACTTACTATCTTTAAGCTCAGGCTTATCTCAATTAAAGTCTCTCGAGAGGATGTTGATTGTGTCGGGGTAGGAGAGTTCTCGTATAATCTTTAAGTAGTCAGACTTATACCAAAAACTCCCCCATCAGGTTGCCCCGACCAACTTGAGTATGCCCTTCTCCCTAAGGGTTGCCCCGGCACCACTACCATGTCCCCGAAGGGCCATGGGTGTCAGCGCACTCTAGCAGAAATCTCCTTTATGCATATCAGTTTCTGCAAGGTCTTTACCAATACACCTGCCGGAGTGAAAACCTCTGCGCATTAGTGTCTCGTTAGTGGCTAACTGTCGAGACCCTTAGGAAAGCTAACTAAATGACTCTTTTCCCATATGCTATGACCTATGCAAGCACTCGTAGACATCAGATGTCTTCCGGCTAAGCTCTATCTTTCTTGATTCCGAACTTAGGAGGTCTACGACGCTCCCCCGGAGAGCTGTGTCGGCGGCGGGACCCATAGGCGCTACCCATGGTCCCTTACCCCCGGCACACCACTGACCGTGATAAGTGTCATGCTATTAGAGTCTTCAAACAACCCACAAAGAGCCTACAGCAAAGGGGCACGTGTAGGCTTGATTGGCTTAAAACCTTCCCAGATGTCTCCGGCACTACCCGGGACTACTCTGGGGACCCTTCCGGATAGCTCACGCTAACTCCGTCAGTTTTGGTCCGTTTTACTCCGTTCCTTTTGGGGAAGGTACTTGACCTTCTCACCTTGGCCCCCTTGTATATCCTGCGAACAGCTTCCGGTCGGATGGACGGCGACGACGCATACAGTGTTATCGACATGTCTTCATGGATTCCATTTAACTAGCATAACGGCAACTCCACCCATTTTGACCCATGACGCCTGGGGCGAACCCTGGGGCCGCAGGTACCTGTTAGGAATAATTCTACGAAGTTACAGCTTGTTCGGAGCACTATAGCTCCTCCCGTAGTCTTCCGATCAAAGTGCAATCTAGTGCCCGTCGATCGTCATTGTGTAACAAACAATCCTAACATCTCCCGAAATTCCTCCGAGAACATCTCCGATGGAAGGTAGGGTAATAGTGTCCCAAAGGTAGGGTAAGTATGTCCATGGTGACACGAAACCAGTCTCCATGGTAGGGTAACGTGACTTCCTTGGGTAGGGTAAAACTCACCTGGCCTTCTGACCTATCCATAGGCCAGAGCGGACATTGTCACCTTATTACCACTACTTAGGTACACCTATTCCTTAAGTACCTTCTGTTCTCAGGGATTTCCGCACCATCAGATATCTCTCGGATATGCGCCTGCATATCCGCCTCGTCTACCATCTGACTTCTTGCTCTTATGCATGGGCGTAGACGTAGGTTACCATAGCTCTATTTCGTAGCGTCGTTACACCTCTGTCCCATCTGACTTTGCCCACCCCCTGGCCTCTCACGTCCCAACGCTACCTGTGACTGGAAGCATTAATCCTGATATTTTAAACGACTCCTCTTCACTCTCGACGTGACGACCCAGCACCCAAAGATCTGGATTTCTCCCATCCAAACTGGTGGTCTTGATCTCTACTAGTAGGCTCTGGTGACTTTTGCGCCGACGTCCCTTGCGCCCAGATCTTTCAACTTACATACCCTTTGCATCCCCTGGAGCTGGTTTCTTGGCCAGATTCTCCTGCTACCAATCCATCATGATCTGGACCTTCGTGGCTCCTGGTTCTCGCTACCTAATATTTCATGTCACAATACATGGTGGATCTTTCCTCTTCATCTATACCTAACAGACTTATTTGCCTAATCTCGTGGGATTCCCTCTAGTTGACCCTGACGCTTTACGTATAATATTATGCCGTCACAGTGAAATCCCGACTACGTCCCAGTCCCCTCATGCACACTGGCTCCTACTGTGTCTCCGCGCAGTACCTCTTCCGATTGTGATTGCTCCAATCCCCCTTCCCCTATAACCTAGTATCAACCTCATGAATTCTGCCCCCACCTCTCTTCCGTGATAAGCAACTACAATGGGTCGCCCGGTCCGGTGGGATCCCTTTCGGCCACCACTCCATGTTCCTCAGGTGACTACTCAAGACTAAGCGATAGCTGTGAGGCCGGAGGAGGGCTGCTAACAATCTCGGTCGGTAGACATGCTACTATGTCCTGGAGGGATCCACCGATTGGATCAGAATCAAGCAACGCCAGCACCAGGGCAGCGGACATCTGACCGAAACTTGCGGTGACATCGGTGTCCTGCGACTCATTTCGTCTGCCCCGTGGCCTCACTGGGACGAGCATGGGTGAATCAGTCACAGTGTTGCTACGCCAGAGGGGGGGTAGTCGCGATTCCTGGTTCGACTTCTGGCTCTCTAATTCTGCACTGACCGCGTCCTAGTCGTCGTCCTAGCCTTCTCGTCGGTCTTGGTGGACACCGTGTTTTTGCATGATCTTGTTGGTAGTTGTTTGACGAATACTCTCAAGAATACTCTTCTGGATTCCCTGGGGACATTTCCGCCATGTCTCCGTCTGCCTAGCAATGAGGTCTCAAGTGTTTGGTGGAGGGTTAACCAGATTTGTCGCACATGTACGCCCGATGATTCGCATATACTCACCTCCTACTAACTCACGCTTGAAGTCAGTTGGCTCGGTATATGTACTGGTTTGCCATGCCCTAAGTGTATGACAGAGTATAGCGCACGTCAAGCAGACCATGGTACCATTGATCATGTCTAGGAAATCCGGGTCTACAATACCCTGCATTTTCTTCCCTGCGAAGTACTTACTACATATCGCCTGGGGGATCTGTGGCGCAAGGAATCGCAGTTTCACGTGCTGTCTTGCGATAGTCATCGTCAGTGGCAGTCACATGTAATTGTATGGGAGCGTCATCTGCAGGAGTCCAACCTCGTACCCTTTGGGGTCGCACATAAACCTGTCTTTTTCCAGGAGATAATCAACCCTACGCGCCGTACCCTGGGTATCTTCTGGTAGTTCATATAACGCTACAATGTGATGCTTCACATGGTAGACGAATTGTGCCCTTACCCCCGACTGCTTCTGGCGTATCTAACTGGATCAATACGATTTCCTGCTTCTCCCCATATCTAGCTGACTTTGCTTACTAGGCCCACGATCTCCTCTGATGGTTCCATACACCCCACACCTGGCATCTTACTCACCGCCTCGTCCCAGACACTATGTATCTTGGCCGTCAAAGCAGCTGGATTCGGGATAGGGTTAACAAACAGAGTGTAATTGAGGATGAGAGACTTTGCCAGAACTACCACGGCAAGCTCAGGTCCTACGAGTGTATTCCGACGTGTGCTGGCTACGGACCAGCCATTGGCGTGCGGTCTTGTATCTAGATGACCAGTCAGACTAGAACTTCTGATAACAGGAGAAAGTACACTCCTCTGGACTGCTGGAGAAGATATCCGAGCTAAACTCGATAACGGAAAGACTGGTGGACTGTATTCAGCCCCACGAACTATCCGCGGCGGTGCAGCTGGAATCGTTGGAGCATTTTCTGTCTCTGGTGGTCGCGGGGTCACCGATATACAAACAGTTCTCGGACCATGCCCATGGCGACCTTTCCCGACTTGTGATCGAAGATGGTGGCCAGAGAGAGGCAGGTCTGTGATATTGCTGTCTTCTAGATCGAGGTCGGTCGTGGATTCAGCTTCCGCCGATTCCTATGAGATTTGGTACTCTTTACTGCGATCGTCGGACCGAGGTACTGTTTCAAAATTGGCTTGCCCGTCGCGTTCTATTTCGGGTTCTATATATGGCGCGGTCAGTCTGGTACTCCTACACACTTGTTTAGGTGGTCTTGTCAGTTGGGCTGTAATTGGCGGGGGGGGCGGATGCCGACGTGACGTCTGGTCATTAGTTAGAGTATTCGGGGAGCTATGAGAGTTGTTTGTGCCCTCTCTTGGCCTCGATTTTCCTGATGCCGTAGGGGTCGGTCCAAAGTCCTGGGTACGTCGAACAGGACCGCCTGTTCTGTGGGTTTGCGAACTCTGTACATGGGCTGGTTCCTTAGGCATGTTGAGAGAGAGATTGGGTATTGGGGATGGTTACAGATGCGGGAGAATCGCGTCGTGAGGTTGGAAAAGGCGTGGTGTTTGTGTAGGCTTTGTATCTGTAGTAGGTCACGCTATTTTTTATATGCTAGGACCACTGGCAAAGGGTAGCTGGTGCAATCATAGACTATCACTCGGTATTCAGTTCAAAATTTGACTACAAAATGTCGTTTCATGATTGTTGGGTCATTCGTTCATGATCGAAACTCACAGTCGTTGAGCTTCATAGGATGTGAGTACCACAGTGGGATAAAGAACTGAGGAAATGAATGCGCCAATCACGGAGCAAGGGAAGCCTCGCGTAGCCAGTTATGGTATAGTTTAGCGATGCAATTTCCCTACAGCACTAACTATGCCTAATGGGATTAGATGAATCTACGTTCATGTCCGAATGTGGAATCACAGCAGCTAAACAATAGAAAAGCATCTTTGCGCCAGGCATTCCTTGTGTCCGAGCAATGGAGATGCCCTGTCGGCGTTGGGCCTGATACTGACGGAGAAGGCGAGATAGACCAAATGTAGACAAACTTTATGCTAGCGTACTCGAGGACAGTGGCTAAGAATGTGGTGCACGATGCTAACGCAAGGGGGACTAAAAATACGAGACGCCGGACCGGAGTAGACAAGTCTAATAATACAAAAGGCCCAAGCAACAGTGGTAGCAGTGTTCAGAGTAGAAAAAACCCCCCGAATGAAAGAAATGCAAGGGACACGGCAGGAACGGAGAACACACTGGTAGATAACGAAAAAAGGGGGAGCCATAAAAGGAAGAAAACTCTGGGCCGCGTTAAAAGAATTGACAGGAGACGAAGAAAACCCTGTGATGAGTTAAATAAAAAGGCCCTGGAGACGAAGAATACATCGAGAGATGAAAACAGAAAAAAGAAAAACCCCTGGAGACGAAAAAAACATCATGATGCATCAAAAAATAAGCCGGGGACGAAGAACTTGAAACCCTTGTGATGGGTTGAAAAGGACGTCAGAGACAGAGAAATGAAAGCCCAGAGGCAAAGCAAACACCGAGATGCATTAAGGCGAGAAAAAGAAATTTCGGAGATGAAGGAAAGAGCTAGTCTAAAAAAAAAAGAAAAAAATGTAAGTGACAAGATGTATATTAGTCGCTGGCAAGCCGATGTGCTCCGCGCTGGGGCGCCTGGAGGGTCGGAGTCACGTCTTCGCGGCTAGCCGTATTGGTATTTGCCTTACTCTTTCCTTTTGACTTCTTTGTCTTTCCTCCTTTCTTCCGTCCTTTAGGCGTCATTACAGTTTGGGAGCTGGGAGCCGAGGCGATATTTGGGGCATGGGGGGGGCTCGCCGGAGCGGCAAGAGTAGTGGCACAGGGGGGGGCAGAGGGAGAGGAGGGAGCTCGCCAGAGCGGCAAGAGTAGTGGCACAGGGGGGGGGCAGAGGGAGAGGAGGGAGAGAGCGGGAGTGTATCAGGCGCCAGGGGGGGCAGAGGATCCGGGGGAAGAGTAGCGACCGCACTGGGGGTCCGGGGCCGGTCGGTCTCAGCAGTGCCAATGGCCGGGGTGTCGGAAGCGCCGTCATACCAACGGCCTTTTTCAATCCGCGGGGGGCCAGCCTTGTCGGCTGCGGATACGTGGGTGCTAGACACAAGTCTCGGATCCTGTAGGAACTCAGCCATCTATGGCTTGTTTTTTAGGAGATCTTGCATCGACCGAAGCTTCTCTTCCTCCGAAGGCCCAGAAGGCTCAGAGCCAGCCTGCAAGGAGGGACTTTGGGGGCGGTGAGAGGAGGGACTTGGGGGACGGCGACGGAAGGGACTTTGGGGACGGCGACGGGAGGGACTTTGGGGGCGCTGACGGGAGAGACTTTGGGGGCGGCGACGGGATGGACTTGGGGTGTGCTGACGGGAGGGACTTGGGGTGCGGTGACGGGAGGGACTTTGGGGATGGCGACGGGAGG
>LN891193.1:111041-131675 GCA_900010015.1 Tuber aestivum
AGGCGGCGATGGGAGGGACTTTGGGGGCGCTGATGGCAATGCCCTTCATGTTCCTGGCGATGCCATTCTTGGGGCCCACTAGACACAGCAGCCGGAATCGCACTTTGTGGCGGCATTGGTGCCCAGGTAGAAACCGATGGCTGGCTGGTCGTTCTGGTTGCTTGTGCTGTGGGGGCCGGGGATCCGGAGCAACGAGACACAGAATGCGGGGTGGAGTGAGAACGTCCACGAGCGACAGTGGCTCGGCCCCGCGGTGCGTCGGATTCGGCGCATGATTCACTCTCCGACATAGTTGGAGATTCTCGGGAGCGTGGTGCATAGTCCTATGCCGGTAGTTAGCTCTGGAGTTTTTGCTCAAGTTAGCTGTACGCAGTATAGATTTTGAAACTTACATCATCAAGAGAAACTATCTCGAGGCCCGGGATCGCCGGACCCTCCTCTTCCTCCTCCCCCTCAAACTTGCTTTCCTCCTCTTGCATGGCCTCTCCCAGATCTCACTCCTGGACCTGGCGATCCCAGAGACTCTGGTCAAAGAAGAGATACCGGCCACGTCCAGGCTCGGGCGTCTGCCTCTCTACCCCCTCCTCACGTGACTCCAGCACCAGCATATCCAACGGATCCTTAGCCTCCCGCTGGTTTGCTAGGAGCCACGTCTGGATGTCATCATCTCCATACAAGACGATAACATCCGAGAGAGGGAGAGGTTTTGTGGGGTCCAGCGCGCAAGGCGCTGGAACCATGAGCAGTCGCACCGAGAAGATACCGGGGGTAACCGATGGCCTCCTCCACTCGTTGCGCCAAAACCATCCCCAGCAGATCTCTCATGCTCGGGGATGAGAGGATACCCCAGGCCACACCCCCGTCCTGCTCCGGGGAGTACCAGGGGTGATCCCAGAACGGATGCTCCGCCGGGGGAGCACCCGTCCGGTGTACGATGTGGATCCTTATCTCCCGAGGGCAATAAGGGGAGGTCTCGTCCAATGGATGAGACGTCCAATCGATTGTAGCCACTAGTGAAATCCGTAAGTACTATTGAAGCTCAACATGCATGGCGAGGAATACTTACTTATCCTTTCCTCTGCTGCGCCATCCCCCCCCTCCTCCTCTGCGTTGCGATGCTCGATCATCGTCTGAAGCTTCTTGGTCGTGTTCTTAACCAAGAGCTTCAGCTGACGATGGAGCTCGACAAGGTTATTGGCGCGATGTTGCTTTTTCGGCAACTCGACCCGAATCGAAATATGGGGGGGGGGACTGGGCGAACGCCGGGACCGACTCCAATGGCGTATCGGTAAGCTTGTTGGGGTCCCAGGCAAGCGCGGTGATGTAGGCCTTCACCTTGTTGCGCCACGAGAGGTACGCTTTGCTGGGGCGGCAGGGGTCTGGGAAACCGCACCAACCTTTCGTAAAAGCAATGTCGCCGAAGTGACCTCTAAAAGATGTATGTATGTTAGTTCCGATCCTGCGATTCCCTCCCTTGGGGTTGACGTACTTGGAGTCCTCGACAGCTGATGTGAATGTGGGCCGCTCGCTAGACGCCTGATAACGACTGCGTATAGACGGATCATTATTAGCTCGGTCTGTCCTTGTTTGCACCATCATCAAGACTGTTTGATAGGGGGGTTTACTTACGTTCTTTCAGATTCCACCGCTAGCGCTGCGGCACGCGCAAGAATCTTTTGGTGCTTGCTACTGGCCGGGTCCCCGGCGTGCTACTGGAGGGCCGGACACCTGATAGAACATGCGCTTTGGTGGCTCCACCGCGGGGGGAATATCTATACTGACTTTCCCTTTGCAGATGACATAGGTTTTGTTTTAGGTAGGGGCATGGGGATGTCGTAGATTTAGTGAGCATTTGAAAGAAAAAAGGACTGGACGGGGGATGATGTGCACCGGGACGTAGCAAACTGAACGAGTGGAGTTTGTTGGAGAGTGGGGGGGAGAAAAAGGACGGGAGGAAGAGAGTGTGAGAAGAAGGACGGGAGGAAGCGAGTGGGATGAAGAGGGGAGGGGTAGATCAGACAAGGGGCGGAAGGGAGCCAGCTTATACGTTGGGGTTGTTCCCTAAACGAGACGCGGGGTTGATCGCCCCTGGTTTTTCTGCTTGTCATGGCGCCAGGGACCGTAAGTCACGAGGTCCCAGTATAAAGTAAGGCGTAAGCGTACAGGAAAGAGGCGCCAGCAGATCACTTAGCGTAACAGGGGAATTCCGCCAATTTAGTAGTTTATGCCTATCGAATAGCTATTGAGATAAATGACGATCCTTTACCGTGACGTGCGGAATCTACATCACATAGGTCTAGAGTTATCATAGTAGATAGCTAGACCTAATTGCTATAGCCCCCCTCCCATCGCTACCGTTGCCTGTCAGGTACGGTGCTCTTTAACGGCTGCAGACACTGCCCGATAACCCTTAACCCTGCCGATGTACCGCATGTGTGCTAGCATTAGATCACCCCGGCCAACGGTTGGCTGGATCCAACACTCCCTCCTACACTCCACGGCGAAGGAAGACATGCACAGAAACCTATATAAAACAACACAATGTGCGCATACCTATCTTCCTAAGGAAAAGCCAGGGATGATAAATCTAAATGCTAACATTTTATATCTAGGTACGCACGACGTCAAATGCCCATCGGCTGGCAGTCCAATCTTTCGCGTCTCAATCTGATGCATCCCCATTGCGGTAGCCCTGGAGCCGTCGCTTCTGTCCGGAGTAGTGACTAGCACGTTCCAGGGGACTCGAAGCACGGCGCTTCGAGACCTTCTCATTCCCCTGTGGATGGAGCGTTGGACGGCACAATTGTTGACCACTCAGGAGACTCAGCAGTTTAAGTTTCAGAAGTCCGGGATTTGCAAGAGACTCCTCTGGTCCTACCGCCAGGGGCTTTAAAAACTGGTTACTTGATTCCATGTCTCCCAAGTGTTCCTCAGGTTGAATATCGTGTACGGCTGGGCTGGAGAAGGACAGCGTCGCACTCTCGTCGTGTTGATGCTGTTCTAGTTGTTCAAGCGGCTCATTAGTCGGCCTGCCATCACCGGCAGTAGCAGACCCGCAATTCGCCTCACATTCCTCAGGCTGCTCAGATGTCTGGAATTGCGTTTGACCTACCTGTGTGGCCTGACCTCGAGCTATCCTACTCAACGCATCTTCCAACAGATATGGTTGCCCCCTCAATGCAGGTGTCTCTGGCGGCACATCTCCATGATCGTGGTAACAGTAGACTAGGAGATCCAGCGGGTCCTCATATACCGCGTTCGATAGCAGCCATGTCCAGAGAGTTTCATTTCCAGCAATAAAGACAAATTCTACTAATGATAGAGGTTCACTAGGGAACTCCCGGAGCATTCTGCGCCCTTCACTTGTGGCGCCAAGGATATAGTGGATACGGCGCAATGGAACCCATCTCCTAATCATAGCACATAATCCGTGCATATCGCCAGTTTCTAATTCACCGAATTTAACTCCATGGACATAGGGCGGACGCCAATAGAGGGAACGATAGTTTGGTGGTCCACTCGCTACCTTCTTATTCTCACTGTGTAGGCCCTGTGCACATCTTGATGGACGGACCCAAACAATACGTACTGCACGTGGGCGCCCAAGTGGCGCGTTCCAATCTACAAAGTCGATGTTTGTAAGTAAGTGCTCGAATCTAGCAACTTTGGAGAACTAACTAACCTGCTGGCAATGGACTCAATTGTTCTGGGGCATGTGGTGGACGCGTCTGAGCGACCGCTTCAGCTGGAGAATCACGAGGTTGATGGGAGTTACCGCGATGAGCTTGATGTCCTGTGAGGAGGTCTTCTCGGGGCGGTGCTCGAGGATTGCCCTCGCCGTCGTCTGGTGGTGGCTCTGGGAGACCGTGCGGTGCCTGTTTCGTTCTTGTAGGGCGGTCATAGTGATCGCCGTGATCTTGGACATCAGCCCATTCTATAGGAGCCCATGCTTGATCTTGGGCCAGTCCAGCTTGACTACCGGGACCCTGTTTACGGGTTGGGCGTCGAGGTGCATTCTGGCATCCTGCCTTGGCGGGTCCTGCCTTGGGAGCCAATAATCCCGGATACCAGTGAACCGGGGTACTCTCTTCTGGGACGCCCTCTTCGTGGGCATCTCCCAGTACAGGTCCTTGACGTGCCATCTGGCTATCTTCGCCATCCGGGGCCCTTTGCCGAGCAGGGTCTTGAGATGGACTCGGCCCTGCTTCCGCAGCTGGATCCCAGTAAGGCGGAGCTCCAGGCGGCCGCAAGGTCTCGTTAACAATAACACGCCGTGGGTCAATTTGCGGCGCAGCCGGCTCCTGGTTCGCGTCACGTTTAGTCAGAATGGTATGTGTGAGTTTTTTTCCTGCAGCCTTAATGAGTTGAATGATGGCATCGTCTATCTCCTGAATCCTGTTTATGTTATTCGCAGCATCTGCTGCTACGAGTAAATCGCATGCTGGGTGCAATCTCCTTATCCCCTCCCAAATCTCGCGGAAATCCCCGTTGGGCAAAGAGTGGATATCTGTATAGTTCCTTGCTGACAGTTGATCTTTGATGGCATTGCGCCATGCCTTATAGACAGGGTCATCTCAAGCGGTTCCGAAGTTAAGAGAAGTCTTATATTGATTTATATGCTGGCCGCCTGGACGCTGAGCGTTAAGCTGCCCAGTAAGAGAAATGGCTGGAAGTCTGTAGACCCCGCTCATTTGATGCTCCTGTCCTGAGAGACCTTTTTGTATATTTGTAGAATTTGGATTGTGGACGTCCCAGAGATTGCTGTTCTTTGGCGCCATGTCGTCAGATTCACCGCCGTGAGAAGGTCGATATTGTGAGTGCTGTGTATGTGGAATGCGGTGTTAGTTGTAGATATTTCGCTTGGTATGATCTCCCTTTGGCCCTGATCAGTTCACTTTATATATCAGAGTCGGAGTCCTTATAGGAATCTGGAACCGCTCTTGAAATCATTTCCGAGATCATTTAGTAATATAGACTTCAGACCTTAGACTCTCGAACTGTGGACACCCATTGTGCGCGTTCAAACCACATCTTGGATCACTATCAAACAGAACTTGAGAGATTTTCTACTGCTTTGAAAGTAGTGCTCAGAGAATACTCCTAATCCCACGTCACGTGCGCCTGCACTAAGCTACTTCAATGTTAGCTACATCTTCAAGTGCCCAAACCCCTTACCCTGTGTTCCAACACACCGTTACGCATGAACATTCCCTTTGGGCCATACAACATATATATTCAAGTTGGCTTCCCTCAATTTAGTACATTACCTCGAGCTATGCCTATCAAATGTTCATTCTGCTGCCGCAAATATGCCTCCTCAGGTCCTTACGAGAAGCATCTACAAATAGCACACGCCAGCCTGGGCGCTGTTCTCACGTCCGGCCTAGTACACCAGCTTCCGCTCCGCATAGAATCTGAACAGGACGATGACGGCGGCCTTCTGGGACAGAATGATCGGATCGATTCCGACTGAATCCGACGCGGGTCCAAGCGGATACGCTCCGAATCCTGTGCATGTCCCTGACGCGGAAGCACTCAATACAGACTACCGATCCCCTGATGCCATCGATACGGGATATTATCCACTCGCTGGGCGATCTATTGGAGACGTGATAGGATTTGAGGAGGAGCACAGTATTCTGATCAAGGATGCATGGGCATCATTCACGCGCGCACACAGATTCAAGCTCGCCTCTTGGTTTATTCAGATCAAGGTGTGAAAGTCACGAATTAATGAATACTTTTCAAGTGGTCTCAGGGATTCAGCCTCAGCTGGCTATAGCTCTATGCATACGCTGCAGAACCACCTGCGATTGTTAGATCCGCACGGACAATATCTAAGATGGTTCGAAGGCCAAGTTGACGACAGCAAGAGAACTTTGCCCTTTTACTACCAGAACATACTAGACTGTGTCAGATATCTTCTGCAGCAGGCAGCATACAGAGATGATTTGGTCTTCGCGCCGCGACGGGAGTATGACCACAACGGACAGAGGATGTACGCGGAAATGCATACCGCAGATTGGTGGTGGGACGTCCAGGTAACTTACCCGCTTCTCATCAGTCATGCGAACGCCGGTTAACTGGTGCAGGAAACACTCCTGCCTGGTGCCACTCTTGTTCCGATTATTCGGATGTCCGATCAGACGCATCTTACCAACTTCTCTGGAGACAAGAAGGCTTGGCCCGTATATATTACTGTTGGAAATCTTCCATCGACTAGGTGTAACAAGCCTGGATCAATGGCAGTTCTCCTTCTTGGGCTCCTGCCAGTCCCGCCCAAGTTGCCAAAGTCTTCTTCTGCGAACGAGCTCCAGAGACAAATCAATGCCGACACACTCCAAGGAGTATTCGAACTCATTGTCGAGCCCTTACACGACGCAGCGCTCCACGGCATCCCGATTGAGTGTGCAGACGGCCAAGTTCGGAGGGGCTTTCCTATCCTGGCCGCATAGATTGCAGCCCATATGGAAAACATTGTACTCCACGGTTTAAAATTGAACGCCTGTCCTAAATGCGAGGTCCCTGCGGATAAGTTAGGTTCAGCCGAAAAGCAACCATATCCCACCCGGCATTATGTGAAATATGATCTTCTGGAACAAGATAATCTGGATAGCGTCACACACTGCGACTCGGAGGCAGTCCACGGCACCTTTCATGCCCTTGGCGTCAAGGTAGGGCGAAATGTTTTTCATGGACTTCCACGTGCTTCGGCGTCCAATCTGCACCAGCCAGATTTGCTACATACCATTTATCTTGGACTATTCAAGCACATGATAGACTGGGTTCAGGGATTTCTCAAGAAGCACAGGCGACAGCAGGCCTTTGACGATGCCTGGAGCGCATTACCATCCTATCCGGGATTCTTCGTCCCCCAAGAGGCCTACAGCGAGGTTACGTAGTAGCAAGGAAAGGAAATGAGGAACCTAGGACGTTGCCTCTTGGGGGTCCTCGCTGCGGCTCTTAGACAGCCTGACAGTCCGCAAGCAACGCCTTTCAAACGTGCGCTCATCTGTGTCCGGTCATTGCTCAATTTCAGTTTGATGGCTCAATACCGTAGCCATACCACAGAGACCATAGATTATATGGAACAATATCTTGCACGTTTTCATTTGACGAAGGATATCTTCTTGGAGTTTCGGATATCTAAAAGGACATGAGAAAAGCTCAACTACCAAGGAAGAGGGCAGCGACGTCTACGGGGGCATGTGGATCAATCTCTTACCAAATCCAAGCAGCGTCGGATGCTGGAGGAACATCGTGGGGAGGACGACGACTTACGCCTAGTACTGATCCATGTGGAATTTCATTTTAACTTTATTAAGATGCATCTGCTCGGCCATTTTCCAGATCACATATATCAGTTCGGCGACATTCAAATGTATTCAATGGAGTTTGGCGAGCTCGCACATAAGCAACAAATCAAAGACAGCTGGCGGCGTTCGAACAAAAACAACGCCGCGCGCCTGATCCTACAGAGCTACAGTTGACAGCACGGGATACACGTGAGACTCTTGAACCTGGACGCGCTTCGACGTTGAGGCGCAGATCTACCTCCGGAGGCCGTTGACGTGTTGAAGGCAGAAGATACCGCATCTGGGTCTGTCACACACCGCAGGATCCTAAAGAAACAACGGCGTGACGTTTCGAACATCCTGGATTTGTGCAAGGCAGTCGGGATTTCGACCGACAGCATTTGCGATGAATTGATTCGGTATAGCCGTCGCAGCCTGCCAATGGAGCACTCGCTTCCCGAAGATCCTGCAATACTTCGACTACTTCCGACTGAACTGATGACGCAACTTGAAATCCCCATTCCCGTGTTCCAGGAAACCGAAGTTTATGATGTCCACTGGGCGCGGTGTACGGGTTCTCGGCTCTTCCGCAAGCAACACAGTCACAATGATTTGGTTTGGGTGCAGGCAGGAGGGGAGCACATGTATGGTGCCCTCAGAGGACGTCTTCCCGCTAGACTCAGGCCGCTGTTCAAGATCCGGGACTACAGGCACCAGGATAGGGTCTACAGACTCGCAATGGTAGAAATGACAAGTGTGGTTAATTCCGGGTGGCCATCCGATGCCCATGGTCTCGTCAGGGTAGAGCAGAGGACAGAGGCACAACAGTTTCCAATAGTGGACATTGGGACCATTCTGGGCCAGGCGCACCTAGTCCCAGCCGGTGACCGGCGATGGCTAGTGAATAGTAGAATCTATTTGAGGATGTTCAATGAGATCTATTGAGATCGCATCCGAGGGAACGAATGGATGCCCTGTGGTGTATCCTGTGTCGCAAGGCAGGATACACCACAGTGCCAGCAGGGAGCGTCGGAATCCCTGCCATTGGGTAGTAACTCAAACTATTGGTAGAAATAATTGCATAATAGTAGAGTAAAAATTAATGATACAAGATTCAAGTTGAATGAGATTGTGTTCAGAACCAGAGAAAGTGTACTAGTAAACCAAGAACAGGGTGTGATGATGTGCGACGTGGGCCTTGGTCGGAGCTGGCATCAGCTTGGAGACAGGAGAAGATGTGGACATTGCGATGGGAGGCGGGGCGTCAAAACATTCATTTCGGCATCAGAAAGATGACGCCGTAGACTCGGACGTGCTGACCAGGAGTAAACATGGAGGAAACGAGAACCAAGAGGTGGCCATCAGAGATGACGAATGCCAGGCCCGGGAATCAAATTGGTAGTTAACAGATTGCGGTAACGGCGACTAGAAACTAGCAATCAGGAACGAAGCGAGAACAGAGCACTGGCATCAGGATGCGGAGAAAGCTTGATCTCGCAGTTGACCTCAGGTCGCGGCGTCAGGACGACGCCAAGATTGGATCAGAAACAGGACGCGGTCCGGACGTAAGGGCGGACAGCGCCTGCTTGGAGAGGGAGGGAATCGACAGGGTAAAAACGGAGACGCGGATGACGCAGGGCGGCGTTGCACCAGAGCTGTGGACCCGCGGGATGCAGGAAATGCAGGGGATGTAGGGGATGAGCGCCCTGTGTCGGGATGTGAGACGCGCGGATCTGACGCAGAATGAATTTTTGCTAATGAATTGCATTCGTTGGTCGTCCTCCTGCCCGCGATGCTGCTCGCGTATTTTCCGTACCTTCGACCTGGGGTGAAATTCATTCAACTGGGCTTGCTGATGCCATATCCCCCGGACCTTATCCTTAAGTTTGGCTCATGTCTCTTTCGACATTCGAAATTCTCAGAAGATATCCTTCGTGGCGTGAAACCTGTCGAGATATTGTTTCATCTAACCTACTAGTATAGTCTCTGCTGTATGACTTTTATATTGTAAAATCAAACTGAAATCGAGTGATGACCTGACGCAAGCAAGCCCACGTTTGAATGGTAGCTGTTGTACACCCTCCGGCAGTCTCAACGCCACAGCTAAAACTGCTAACAGACATCGTCCCAAATTCCTCATCTCTTTCCCTTGCTACTGCGTAACCTTACAGTAAGCTTTTTTGAGAACAAAGAACTCTGGGTACGGCGGCAAAGACTTCCAAGCATTATCAAATGCTTGTAGTCGCCCATGTTTCTTGAGAAATCCTTGAATCCAATCCATCATGTGCTCAAACAGTCCCAGGTAAATTGTATGAAGAAGATTGGGCTGGTGCAAGTCTGGCGCAGACACCCATCAGAGCCCGTGGAAGACGTTCGGCCCCATCTTGACAGCCAGCGTGTCGAGTGTGGGGTGGGTCACGTCTGAATCGGACATCTCCGACTCGTCCCAAAGCTGCTGCTCGAGTTCCTCGTATGTCGCATAATCTTGGGCCTGATATGCTGTGTTCGCGTTGGCACCTAGCTGGTGTGGACGAATCTCACATTTAGGACAGGCGTTGGATTTTATTCCATGAAGGGCGAGGTTTTCCATATGGTCCGCAATCCACGCAGCCAATATCGGGAAGTACCACTGGACATTCCCATCCGCACAGTCAATTGGGACGCCATCGCGCGTAGCATCTTGCAAGGGCTCAAATAAAAATAAGAGTTCGAACATGCCTTTAAGGGTGTCGGCATTGCTTTCTCTCTGGAATCTGTTTGCTGAAGCCGACTGGGGCAACTTAGAAGGGACTGGTAGGAGCCCAAGAAGGAGGATAGCCATCGATCCGGGCCTGTTACGCCTAGTCGACGCAAGATTGCCTATCGTAACGTACACCGGCCAGGCCTTCTTGTCACTAGAGAAGTTGGTGAGATGGGTCTGATCGGACATCCCGATAATTGGAACAACCGTGGCGCCATGTGGAAGCGTTTCCTGTCATAGGTTAGCTAGATCTTTAGTCAAAAGGTGATAAGAAATTGGTATAGTACTTGAACTTCCCACCACCAGTCTGTGGTATGCATTTCAGCATACCCTCTGTGTCCATCATGATCAGATTCAGGTTACGGTGCGTAAATAAGATCTTCTCTATAGGTTATCTGACGAAGAAGATATCAGACACAATGTAGACCATTACGGTGGAAGAAAGGTATCGTTCTCATGCCATCATCCACTTTCCCTTCATACCATTGCAGATACGGCCGGTATGGATCCAGCATACGCAGGTGGTTCTCGAGTGTATTCATTGAACGGTAGCCGATGGATGCCGAATTACCAAGGCCACTTGAAAAGAACTCATTGATATGCGACTTGGGGACTTTGCGGTGAATAAACCAAGATGCAAGTTTGAAATTGTGCGCGCATGCAAATGGAGCCCATGGGTCCTCCGCTAGATTGTGGTTGTCTCGTTCAAATCCCTTCACCTCTCCAATGGATTCCCCAGCGCCAGGAAAAATAGCTAGTTCGCTGGGCCCTGAGAACGTGTCGAACACACCGCGTGATTCCATACAGGACTCCTCTGTAACCTCCGGATTCAACGACTCATATAAGTAATCCATGGGATCACCCTCTGACTCATAGTCGGAATCCGTCTGATCCATTTCATGGAAAGTGTCATGGCGGCGTAATGGGTCAGATTCGCTCTGCTGAAAAGGACCGTCGGAGGTGGTCGGCCATGTAGGCGACCCGAGAAGAATAGGTAGATTGGCATGGGCGCTGCGCAGGTGTTTCTTGTAAGGGCCTGCGCGGGCGTATTTGCGGCAACAATAAGAACATTTGGTAGGTATTACAGGAGCTAGTGCTGTTGAATTTTTGAAGTGCAACGCAAGTATTCAGATGTGAGCAGAATGCTCAAGTTTTGTTGGGTGGTTTGGGGGAGCTAGGGCGCGGCATGCCCCAAAGGGAGCTGCAGTCGAAGGGGTTTAGCGCATGCCCCGCGTATCTCACTAGCACATGGGTTCGAGTTTGTTTTTATGTATCCAGTTCTGTTAGTACTCATAATTTGTTTCCAATTTTAAAGAGTCGCTGGACATACTAAGTTTATAATCTTGAAAGAGAGGTTGGCTCTGACGTCGGCATTGTGCGAAGTTTCCATTGCTGTATTGATCATGTTGAAAATTGTTTCTGATGACTAGGATGTCAGGAACCCCGATGTATAAATGGAGGATCAAGAACGCAGGAGTGTCGTACCAGAAAGACTTTCCACAAGATACACTATCCACAACACCCATCATATCCATACCCCAAAAAGTTCAGACAAAGAGGAAATGGCTCAGAACAATAACGTACAATACGTCTATATGGTGAATGTGGCCTAGGGAAAGAAAGCTCCAGCCGGACCTACACAGGCCTACCAGCTTCCTGCTGTAGTTCTCGCTGGTGCAATTTCAGCTCAGCGGCCTAGGAATCGCAAAATCTCAGAATATGAGGCATCCCTTAACTTCACGCGTGATCGGGATGGCAGAATGCAGTACGGCGCTTGGCGGAAAACCTTCAAAGATCAGATGTCAGCCAGGCACTTTGCGAATATTCTTACTTTCCCGAATGCTGATTTTCGTAACATCTTCGATGGCATGAGGAGGCTGCACCTAGCCTGTGATTGCCTTGTAACCGCACAGGTGAATAATGACATACCTAGGATTCGGGAGATCGATGAGGCCATTATTCAACTTGTTAGGGACTCAGGAAAGAAGTTCACAACTACTCTTCTGGGCAAAGGTGGGGGTCCGGAGCCTCAGGCCGGTCCGGTAATTGTTCCAGGACATATCATTATTGATGCAATCTTACTGGCTCCCGGGGCCCCTGTGTATTGGGATCCTGCGTTACCTGCGCCCAACGCGGATCCAGCTCCCCAGGGGGGGGAGGCGAATGCACCTTTGGTTTCGGTACCCAAAGGACGCCCAGATGAAGACAATGACCCGAATTGGAGCCAGGCTGGTGATGATGGCCAGGCCACTGACCCCGGTAGCGACAATGGTGAGAATCAGGGTCTGGCAGATGATGATCACAACCCCCATGGCGTAGACACGGGTGCCAGAATGGGTCAGAATCTCGGCCCCGCGGCCGTGGATTCTCTGAATGAGGGCCCAGCCGCCAACGATGGCCAGGACCAAAGAGAGGCTGTCAAGAGTGGTCAGAATCCCCGCCGCGGGGAAGAGGATCGTGAGAATGCACCCCCGGCTCGTGGTGTTGGACAGGTCCAACGAGCACGTCCTGCCAACGCGGTTTCATCTTATAACTTGCAAACAGGTTAGTTCATTTCTAAAGATTCATGTATATTGTTGTTTGCACTTACTGACTGCGAAAACCTAGACTGGAGGGTTCTGCTTGGGCGGCCTCCTGCAGTGCATATTGTTTGGGTCTGGCCGTCAAGACGTGGTCAGGGTCTGCATAGGAACAAAAGGCAGGAAGCGCAAGCTGCTCCAAACTACCTCTCTCTTGTCTGGCGTCCTCCCCCCGTCTATGGAACCAAATTTGTCGACTTAGATTCCTATGATATCCAAGGATTGTGCATGATGATTATGAGATGGGTGCCTTCGCGACGGTTTCGCTACATCCTTGGCGCAACTGGCGGAGCGGGCAGGAAACTCGGAGTGTCTCCGAAGGAACCGCTATCTTCAGTAAACGTTGTCTTCATCAACAATGATGAAACGGTGCGAGCCTGGCTGCTGTCAAATTTAGTTCTGGAGGACCCTCTAGATCTATTAGTATATTGTTATCGTGACGTAGGCGACGGGAGATCCCAAACACCACCATTGAGGGGGGAAACTTACCTTCCCGAAAACGCGGCATTCAACTGGGGCAGGGACGGAGGGGCACACATTGGTCAGATGCATTTCAGGAATCCCGGAAGGGATGCTGGAGTGGAAGAACATCGCGGTAATGACCCAGTAAAGGTGGACAATCAGGACATCTCACCGGGAGTCCGGTAGTTGGGATTTAGTCCAGAGGTCGAGAGATCAGACTATGAGCGCAGCAGTCAAACCATGCAGAATGCTGACCCAGATTCCGAATCAAACTCGCGAGATCTCGCGCAATCCTTCAATAAAGGTCTGCCGTTGCAGCTCACAAGATGGTGTCTCGTGAATTGAGAACGATCGCTGGGTTTTCTGCCTCCTCTGCTAGCTGACCAAAAAAAACGGAAACCAGGCACTTTAGTTGACGTCGAGAACCTGGAGTTGCCGAAGACGAAAAAGCTCCGCTTGTGGTGATAGGGTGCAATAGTGGTAACTCCAGGCGCACACTGACCCATGGTGTCATGTGGGTTAGGGTTTGAACTCATCATGACGTCGCGGCCCGCATCTACGAGTATGAGTACATGAGTAGAGGACGTCTTAGCTCATGTTGCGGCTTAAAAGGTTAATTTAGTATCTTCACGGTGGTAAGGGTCAATTTAGCTAGTCTACTATGATTTCATTTAGAGGAATTTGGATGAATTTACATAAAGTATATGTGAAGAGAAAAAACTGTCGGAGGTAGGTGGGCGTCTTAGTGAGGCCTGCGTATACACTCCCGCATATGCTTTGACTTATGGGAGTGACGACGACGGGGTGAGACGGTGGGGTTATAAGAACGCCCTCTTCCACCCCCGGCTTCTTCCCTCGTTTCCTCTCGCCTCCACACCACACTCAAGCTTTCTTATTTGCCCGTCGACACATAACGCTCTGCTGTCCTACCTAACCTCCCCCATCCGGAACATATCCTCCACACATCAAGGTTGTTTTTTTGGTTTTCGGCCCCTCGCGCCAGGTGTCAATTGTCGGGCTTTTTTTTCTTCTTTGCTCCAGGGATACAAACCTCCCCGGTGTCCCCTCCCCTGGCATTCGAGAATGCCACCCAAACCTGTGCAAACTGCCATTGGGCGCGGGAAGTATGTATCTCCTATCAAACTAATTATATCTGACCAATATTGATCTCTCTATATTTGTCAGACGTCCAGCGAGTCAACCAGAACATGCCGAGGGATCAGCCAAAGGGAGAAAAGCTCTCCCCCGGGCTGCTGCTGGCGCCGGTGTGAGTCATGCGGGACCCCACAACAAGCTGGAATTCGAACTGGACATTGAAGATTCCACGTCAGTGAAAGAACTGTGATCAACGTACTGGGAGACTAGAAACTCACATGTCTTAACTAAGGGATGCTGTGGGGACATTTCGTATGCAAAAGGTTGGTGTGGCTTCGCCCACCCCCGCCCCCTGACCAAGCTGTACAAGTCCTGGCGGGAGCATATAAAGGGCTACATTACGACTCAGGGTTGGGACCCGACGAGCCTGAGCGAGGCCCAGCTGGACTCGGTGACTTCGTTCGCCGGCTCACCTCCCCCCGTGGCCGGCCTCATCAAGGAAATTGAAGCCTGGTACCGCCCCGACGGCCCTGTGGAAGTCGTTCGTCAGATGAAGGTCTTGGTCAAGGACACGTCCAAGACACTTCAGATGACGAACGAGTGTCGCAAGACTGGGGATGATGGTCGTGGCGACGTCATCGGACGTGTGAGTAAGTATTATGCGCTAGGTGTCTTGAACTATCACAGTACTAACAAATATTCTTAGTGGCCAAACCTGACTGGTCCTCTCCTTACTGCCAACGGGGGGTAAGGATCCAGATCATTCACCGAACGGGTGCTCCCCCTGGCCAGCATCTATTCTTGGAACTCTTGTGGGACTCTCCTGACGGCGATCAGGGAGTCACATGGGGGGTCCTAGAATCTCCGGGCATAATGGTAGCCCTCCGGATGATCAAGGCGCAACGTGTGGAGAAGGAGGTTGGGTACCCCAGGTACCTGATCGGTGTGACAGGTGAGGGCGCCCGGTCAGTGCATCGGGAACCCCGAAACCCTGTCTCTCTCTGTCATCTCATCTTCTTACATGGAGATGAGGACGTCGGTGTTTGGCTCCTTGCGAACCAGCAGGACGGCAAAGAATCCCTTGACCTCATGGTCCTGGAGTCACATCAGGGGGAGGGAGAGGAAGAGGGCGACCAGATGCCTGAGCCAGCTGGTGGCCAATATTACTTTTTTGACAGAAATGTCTGCGATCGCTATCCCCTGGCTCAAGGTACCTGGGGGGCCATGCAAGAGGAGGAGGCCAATAGCCAAGATAACAGGCTGGAGGACGAGGACCAGGATGAGGATATGACGCTACCGGCTATAAGAGATGCAGTCATTGTCTTTGACCGGACTGTGGTATGATTTCAAAGTTGACGTACTGGTAAATATGAACATTATGGCTAATCACAAACACAGGACGAAGAAAGCGGTACGAGTCAATCTCCGACGGCAGCACCCAGCGGGAGACAGTTTTCCCCCTCATCAGGTGCATGGCGTGTTGGCCCTTCTGAAGCGAAAATTCTACCACAGAACAAAGATGCCGCTGTCCCCCGCGAATGTACCGGGGGCTCCCTCAGGTAGATGGCTCCTAAGGATGCGACCGCACCAAACTTCAAGTCTCTCGAACACAGCTCTTGCAAAAGTGTAAAGAATAAAAGTTAACAGTAAAACTTAATATCGTTAAGCTCAGGCTTATCTCAATTAAAGTCTCTCGAGAGGATGTTGATTGTGTCGGGGTAGGAGAGTTCTCGTATAATGTTTAAGTAGTCAGACTTATACCAAAAACTCCCCCATCAGGTTACCCCAACCATCATGAGTATACCCTTCTCCGTAACGGTTGCCCCAGCACCATTACCATGTCCCCGAATGGCTAAGGTCTCAGCGCACTGTAGCAGAATTCTCCTATATGCACATCAGTTCATGCGAGGTGTTTACCAATACACCTGCCGGAGGGAAAACCTCTGCGCATCAGTGTCTCGTCAGTGGCTAACTGTTGAGACCCTTAGGAAAGCTAACTGAATAACTCTCGTCCCATATGCTATGACCTATGCAAGCACTCGTAGACATCAACTGTCCTCCGGCTAAGTTCTATCTTTCTTGATTGCGAACTTAGGGGGTCTACGACGCTCCCCCAGTGAGCTGTGTTGGCGGCAGGACCCATAGGCACTACCCATGGTCCCTTACCCCTGGCACACCACTCACCGTGATAAGTGTCATGCTATTAGATTCTTCAAACAACCCACAAAGAGCCTACGGCAAAGGGGTACATGTTGGCTTGATTGGCGTAAAACCTTCCCAGATCTCTCAGGTACCACCCAGGACTACTCTGGGGACCCTTTCGGATAGCTCATGCTAACTGCGTCAGTTTTAGTCCGTTTTACTCCATTGCTTTTGGAGAAGGTACCTGACCTTCTCATCTTGTCCCCCTTACATATCCTGCGAACTGCTTGCGGACGGACGGACGGCGGCGACGCATACAGTGTTATGGACATGTCTTCATAGATTCCATTTAACTAGCATAACGGCAACTCCACCCATTTTGGCCCATGACGCTCAGGGCAAACCGTGGGGGCGCAGGTACCTGTTAGGAATAATTCTACCAAGTTACAGCTTGGTTGGAGCACTATAGCTCCTTCCGTAGTCTTCCGATCAAAGTGCAATCCAGTGCCCGTTAATCGTCATTGCGTAACAAACAATCCTAACATTTCCCGGAATTCTACCGAGAACATTTCTGACGGAAGGTAGGGTAATAGTGTCCCAAAGGTAGGGTAAGTAGGTCCATGGTGACACGAAGCCAATCTCCATGGTAGGGTAACGTGCCTTCCTTAGGTAGGGGGAACTCACCTGGCCTTCTGACCTATCCATGGGCCAGAACGGACGTTGTCACATTATTACCACTACTTAGGTACCTATTCCTTAAGTACCTTCTGTTGTTTGAGATTTCCGGACCATCAGATATCTCTCGGATATGCCCCTGCATATCCGCCTCGTCTACCATCTGACCACTTGGTCCTATGTATGGGCGTAGACCTAGGTTACCCTAGCTCTATATCGTAGGGTCATTACAGCAAACCTGCATTCTGGCATGGTCGCCCCACCCCAACGCCAGAACCAAGGCCTCCCTCGCCAGAACCTGTATCCCGGCACCGTCACATCTCCCCAGTACAAGAACCAACACCTCCACCACTGGAACCTGTGTCCCGGGGCCGTCGCCCCCCCGACCGCAAGAAAAAACCCCTCCCCGCCAGAACCTATGTCCCGCCAGCATTGCATCTCCCGGCGCCGAGACCCAACCGCTGCCTCTCCGGAACCTGTGTCCCGGGGCCGTCGCCCCCCCCGGCCGCGAGAACAAACCCCTACCCTCCCGGAACCTGTGTCCGGCCAGCATCTCGTCTCCCTCCGTTAAGAACCAACCCCTGCCCCTCCAGAACCCGTGTCCCGGGCCATCGCCCTCCCCGGCCGGAACTCACCGAGGCGGAGACGATGAAGGTGGTCGAGGACATGCTAAAAGAGAAGCCAGGGATGTCAGAGTTCATGCAGGGCCCAAGATCAGCTCCCGACGATCAGAGTTCGCGCCCTAGCCAGGCAGGATCTGCGCGGCCCAGTGGTCCTGGGCATGACGGCACAATTCACACATTATCCCCCGAGACACCTGAGAGCGAGGTTCGCAATTTACGTCAACCCGGGTCGACACCCGCAGCGCCTGACACTTTTGTTCCGACTCCCGTAGCCCCCCCAGCTCCTGAAACCCTCCGCCTGTCTCTTCTTCCCCCCTGGGCCAATCGAAGTATGACTACCCAACCTTCCCCCATGCCCCCCGATGCACCTAGGACTGCTTCGTGTCCTGGTTCCCGAGCTGCCCCAAATTCTTGGAGCAAAAGCCAAGAGAGTGGCACCAGCGCAGGGAAAGCATGTTGTCCGCAAAATGCCGTCCCGCTTGGGCCTGAAGGGCCGCATCGGGCCTTCTCAAGCCTGATGCGCCCTCTGGCTAGCTGCTCGGCACGTCGCACTGCCGCCGAACAATCATGATCTCATGCCAGAGTTTTTCCTTTGCTATTTTTTCGCCCGCTTTCATCTTCTTCTTGTTTTGTCCTAGTTTTCGCTCCATTGCTTGGGTTCGTTTTCCATCTATGTGGTTTTCTCTCTCTCTCTCTTGGGCGTCTAGTTCTTTGGTTCCTTTTGCAAGGGTTTCTCTTACCTCTTTGGGCGTCTTGATCCCCTCTTATCTTTTCCTGGGGTTTCTCATGCGTGCTTTAGCGTCCTGTTACCCCCTTTCTTTTTCTTAGGTTTTTCTATCTTGCTTGGGTGCTATACACTGGATTTCTTCCTTCGCGGCCACTTGGGCGTCTTGTATTCTTAGACTTTCCCTTCCCGGTTGTCCCTTGTCCTCTGGTTTTCTGTAACTTGGCGTTTGGAACCCCCGTTGCTTCAACATCTTTTACAATACTACCTTTTTGTTGCATGATTAGGCATGCTGGACGGACTTGTATTTATAGAAATTTCTTCTCCCAAGGTGGGCTGCCTGGGTTTTCAATCCCCTTGCTTCAATATCTCAATATCTGGTATTCTCCAAGTTAGCGCGAACAACGCGCCCACTGGGTCACCCCTGCGTTTCTAATCCCACTTAGGCGTAGTCTATATCTAGCGCGAAGTCATACTACTAAACACTACCCTTAATAGCTAGATTTGGATGCCACTCTCCTCTACCGTGTCCTTAATATCCACTTTTGTTTAGGCCTGAGATCACGCCCTATGACACCCGAAGGCAAAAGGGAATGATTGTGGGCATAGGACAGATCATTCAGAAGTCGGCTTTTTCGTAGTCAAACCATTGAGATCAATCCCGAGTGATGCTACATGATCCTCTGACGTGCTGAAAAGACCGCACTCAATGGTGGCCAGGATGGCGACAGACATATAGCTGTTCATCCATTTGACGTTTTATTCTTGCTCCTCCTAATTGCTGGTAAATGGATGTTCCGAACCCCCACCTCTTGGTACCAAGGGAAGACAAGCACTCGTCGCTGTAAACTCTTGTATGGATTCTAAGATTCCAATTCTCGCCATCTACTAGGAAGATGTACGTTGCGCTTTGTATCAGCTCACTTGATTTGAGTTTTAGCCTTTGGAGGTGTTAAATCTGGGCTATTTCACAATTGGCTATAGCAGTGAAACGCGGGCATTGATCAGGTTTCCTCCTCCCCAAGCTGGCAAAAACGAAAGAAAAGACAGCGCATCAGTTGAGGTTGAGAACCTAGATTTACCAAAGGCGAAAAGGGTCCGCTTGTGGTGATAGGATACAATAATGGCAACTCCAGGCGCACACTGACGCATGGTGTCGCGTAGGTTAGGGTTTGTATTAACTATGGCGTTGCGGCCCGCAACTACGAGTACGGCACTCATGCTCGTATAGAGGACAAGTTAGTTCATGTTGTATCGTAAAAGGTTAATTTAGTGTCATCACGATAAGGGTCGATTTGGTAGGTCTACCATTAGTTGATTCAGAGGAATTTGGATGAATTTACATAAAGTGTATGTTAAGAGAAAAAACTGTCTGACGTAGGTGGACGTCTTAGTGAGGCTTGTGTATACGAGTACTCTGCACTTATGGAGTAACCCTAAATGGGAAAGACCGATTGCGGGGGTGACGATGACGGGAAGAGACGGTCGGGTTATAAGAACGCCATCTTGCACCCCAGGCTTCTTCACTCGTTTCCTCTGGCCTCCATACCACGCTCAACCTTCCTTATTCCCCCGTCGACACACCACCCACTGTGTCCCACCTAACCTCTCCCATCCAGAACGTATCCCACGCACATCAAGGTTGTTTTTTTTCCTTTTTGGCCCGTCGCACCTGGTGTCAATTGTCCAGCTTGTTTTTCTTCTTTGCTCCGGGCATACAAAGCCCGCCGGTGTCCCCTCACTTGGCATTCGAGAATGCCACCCCACACTGCGCAAACAGCCATTGGGCGCAGGAAGTATGTATCTCCTCTCAAACTAGTTATATCTGACCAATATTGATATCTCTATCATTGTCAGACCTCCAGTGAGTCAACCAGAATATGCTGAGGAATCAGCCAAAGGGAGAAAAGCTCTCCCCTGGGCTGCTGCCGTCGCCGGTGCGAGTCGTGCGGGACCCCACCACAAGCCGCAATTGGAACTGGACGTTCCGGATTCCAAGTGAGCAAAAGAACCCCGATCTACGTACTGGGAGACTAGAAACTCACACGCCTGAGCCTGAAGCACCCTGGACCTGGCTGTTTGCCCCGCCGTTTGCACCGTCGTACCGCTGCTGGGTAGTCAAGATGCCTAGCCCAAGGGGCAGCATCGGGCCTTCTCAAGCCCAAAGCGCCCTGGGCCCCACTGGTCGCTCCATCGTTCGCCCCTTCGCGCTGCTGCCGGTTAATCAATATGCCTGGCCCCAAGCGGCAGCATCGGGCCTTCACAAGTCCGAAGCGCCCTGGGCCCCACTGTTCGCCCC
>LN891193.1:168348-178425 GCA_900010015.1 Tuber aestivum
TTTCTTCTTTTATTGTTTTTTTTTCTTTTTTTTTTTGTTTAACTCATTGATTATTTGTTTAGGGTACAAAAAACGTATGGAGCGCTAGCTATGACGACAAAAAACCCATATCCCTCCTCTCGCCACAGGAAAAAGCCAACCCCCCAAGCCCCTCTGGTATGGAGCCAACCGCACATCTCGCCTCAAAGAAAAGAAACCCAAGCCCGGCTAGATGGACGAACAAGGAAATCCTAACTAAGAAGAAAGCAGGAAGGGCCAGGAAAACCGGCTGAGAAATCCCAAAAAGACAAAAGAAAGGTCAGTAGCAAGCCACGTAGGCCCCGAAGGGCGAGTCCACTCATTCAAGCGGGAAGCGACGCACGAAGCGCGCTAAGATAGGGGGCCCCCCCCAGACCCACTCCAAGGAGACAGCGCAATACCATGGAGGGAAGGAGGAGACCAGCCGGCCGTGGGCGATAACCGGGGGAGGGGAAGGTGTAGCAGTAGGGTGCCAGCCGATCCGACCGTAGGGAGAGGAGAGCGGAGGGGTGGACCCAAAGACCTTAAACAAGGTCTATCGGAATCGCGTTCGTGTCTGACTAGGCAGCCTCTTAGGGGAACAAGAGAATGGGGAGAGCGACAGTAGCCTGTTGGCTGTTCTCCCCTACTGCAACTGTAGTCCCGGCCGTCTGACGATGGTGGTTAAGGGGTTGCCGACGGTGAGAAGGCTAAGCGAGGCCAACTCAGGAGGAGGATAGGACTCCCTACCACGCGTGGGGGGAGGAGAAAGGGGGAGAAAGGAAGATCATCAACGGCCGCCTGGCCAGCATGGCAGGTGTTTTACCGCGTTTCTCACGCAGTCCCTTGTTCTGGGAGAGATAGCGTTACTGTAGTGGATGGGATCCCACCACCTGCCAGCCAGCCAAGGAGGGCCTCCGACCGACCAACCCCCAGGGATGGAGAGGACCCAGGGACGGTAGACCGAAGTCAATACCTCCGGGTGGGAGAGGAGAGAGGAGCCAGACTCCCCTAGGCCGAGGCCAAAGGCAGGAGTGGGCGGGAGGGAGGAGAATGTTTCGCGACGAAACAAAAAACTCATGATAAAAACCGTGGTGTTGAGTTTTCAATCGCCGGAGGTGTAGCGGAGACGGAGGATGACTTAAAGCTAGAGAGGAACCTCGATATTTATATTCCGCTTCTGGGTGGTCGCGGCCTACATCCAATCCCTTACTGACTATGTACCTGCCATACTAACCCTTCACTGTCCTTGGAGTGCGAACTGCGTTTGACCCTGAAAACTAACTTCCCCGCTCTCTTCCTGAGTAGAGTGATCAGCTCCGTCAAAGGACTTATCAATGACTCTTCTATGTGCATAGCATAGAGTGCATGACGAAGATAACTAACTCGACCAGTGAGTTGTTATTAACCAATCGTAACTAGGTCTTCCGGATGACTCTAGCTTACGCGAGCTGAAGGGACATGCATATTACTTCTTGTAATTGCATATAGGCTTGCAGACGTCGTAGCTTAATAACTAACCGACCAATCTGAACCAACTAAGTCTTATCTTGTAGAGTGGAGCTCCTTCTATGTTATCCAGTGAAAACCCCTCGGTCGCATGCCTCATATCTCCGCGGAACGGGCTGTATAGATGCCTTGTCATATTGTCCGCTAATATCTTAGCGCTACGAATACTACGGCGGGGCCCGCAGCCGAACACGTGACCTTATGCATTTAGTCACGTGCCTCACCGATTACGCTATTATGTGTAACATTAGCTTCCTCCTCTTCAAGACTCGTCCTCGAGTCTTTCTATGTTCTAAGGTAATCTATATATGGTACATTTCTATAGTCGTAAGGAAAATTCCGTTTAGGACTCTATCCAGGTAGGGTGAAAAACCTTTGCGCGTTTACTTGTGCATGCCTAGCAAAACCTTTCCTGATAATCCTACCTCAGCCGTGGCATTTCTGGGTTGTCCCTATGGAAATCCTCCAGTAAGTCGGTAGCATGTTTAAGATGCTCCGGTGGCTCCCAGGTGTTTTCATCCTCCGAACACCCTTTCCATTTCACAAAATATTTGAGTTCTCGGATGCGTTTATTGCGTCCAGAGACTCTTTTGGTGTAGGTGAGAATTTCGCTTTTAATGATTTTCTCGACTTCCCATTCTAGATTGCCACCGATCTCTTCTGCATCCTCCGGCTTTTGTTCCCTATCTGGTCGAACCGAGGTTCGGTAGGGTTCGAGGAGCGACACATGAAATACGGGGTGTATTTTCCACTGTTCGGAAATTTCGTATTTAAAAGCTCGGTCACCTCGTTTCTCCAGTATTCGAAAGGGTCCGTAAAGTTTTGGGCTCAACTTTTTGGACGGTCGTTTTGTTCGAATGTTTTTTGCGTTGAGCATTACTCGGTCTCCAACTTTATAATCCAGTTGTTGTTTGACCTTGGGGTTGTAGTATTTGCTCATTGCTTCTCGAGTGAGTTGTAGGGTGTCTCGGGCTTGTTGATGTATTTCCTTCATCCAGTGGGCATAGGTTGTTGCCCCTGGATTCCGTACTTCTCTTTCTTTTATCCATTCCGTTTGTGGATGATAACCGTAGTTGGCGTAGAATGGGGTCAAACCGTGCGCTTGAGTTACTGAGTTGTTGTAAGCGTGCTCGGCTAATGGCAGTAGAGAACACCAATCATCTTAATCATAGTTGACGAAACTTCGAAGGTAACCTTCCAGCCCTTGGTTAGTTCTTTTGGTTTGTCCATCGGTTTGAGGATGGTAGGCGGTTGACATCCTCCGTTTGATGTCTAGTGATACGCACAGTGATTCCCAGAATTCTCCTGCAAACTTGGCGTCCATGTCTGAAACGATTTCAGTGGGCAACCAATGAAGCTTCCAAACTTCTTGTAGGAATGCAGTTGCCACGTCCTTAGCACTAGCGCTGGTTGGTAATGGTATAAAGTGGGCCATTTTGGTGAATCGGTCGACTACCACCATAATCTGGGTATTGTCGTTCGATGCAGGAAGTTGTGTGATGAAATCCGTGGAAATCGAGCTCCAGGCTGCGAAAGGTATTTGTAACAGTTGTAAGAAACCGTACTTGGCATGTCTTGGGATTTTACTATCTTGGCATTCGTCACATAAGCGAACATAGTCGTTGACCCAGTCACTTAATCCTTTCCAGTGAAAATCTCGCGTAATGATTTCCAAAGTCTTTTCTTGTCCGAAATGTCCCGCTACTTTAGCGTCGTGACAACCTTTCGCGATCAAGGTTCGCAGTTCCTCCGAGGCTGGTACGTACAGCCTATTTTTGAAATAGATAAGCCCATCCTTGGTTGACCAGTGCTTAGGCCATTGTGCATTATCGTTTTTTAATCTTTTCAATTCCCTCTTTCTGGATTCCCAATCCTCGTCTTCCTCTCCTGCCTTTTTTACCGATGTTGTGAACTCTTCATGGAACTTCTTGGGGTTTGCATTTAGCACTACCCTAGTTGCCATGACCACTGATTCTTTATGCAGTTGGTCGTGAGTTTCTTCGTCGGTCAAATCGAAGTGTTGGTTGAGGTTTGAGTCCTCGTTTAGGAAGTTGATACGAGGTGGGGTCACGGTTAATCCAGTTCCTGTGCTCACGAATCCCTGTTCTCCTCTCTCCGTGTCGTCTAACTCCATTTCTTCTTGGAGTTCACCAGTATGAATCTTTTCTAAGATTAACTGGGCAATCTTTGTACCAGCTGGTGCTTTGTAGTCTTCCCTATGCGTATTGTACAGCAGTGCCTTGATTTCTCCACGGTAATCCGCATCGATGGCCCCGGCGCGGGTGTCAATTCCATATTTGGTAGCTAAACCACATTTTGGTCCGATGTGACCATACGTTCCTTTTGGTACTGCTATTGCTATTCCGGTTTCGAGTAAGGCTTGTCCTTTTCCAGGTACGATAGTGTCTTTTAATACATACAAATCGTAGCCGGCTGCTTCTCTGGTTCCTTTGGTCGGTAACTTTGCCTCAGGCCAGAGTCGCATTGCTCGAAATAGGTTTGGTGTAGGGTTGACTGTTACTTTCTCGTCGTCCTCCGATCCTAGAACTATAGAAATTTGGATGACGGTGAAGTGCGCTGGTTTCAGAATCGACTGTTCAGTTCGTTTAGCTCCTCCCTCAGGGCGGTACTCCGGCCACCTACTCAGCGCATCTGGTTTGCCGCTGCGCGTTCCTGGTCGATAAACAATTTTGAAGTTAAAATCGGTTAACTTCTGTGCCCAGCGAATTTGTCGGGCGCTCCAGGCTTTCGTGGTGAGAAAGTGCTGCAGATTCTGGTGATCCGTATACACGGTAATTGGACGATCCGTTCCCATCATACAACGTCGCCATACTTTGAACGCTTCGACAATGGCAAGAAGTTCCTTGTCGTGGATATCGTAATTGCGTTCAGCGGGATTTAACTTTAGGGAGTGGTAGGCGATTGGGTGTAGTCGCTTTTCCATGAATTGAGAGAGTACGCAGCCCAAAGCAAAATCGCTAGCATCAGTTTCCCCAACCGTATCCCGTTCGGGTTTGAAATGGTATAAGATGGGTGCAGTAACGAACTTCTCCTTTAGAAGTTCAAAGGATTCGTTTGCTTTGTCAGTCCACAGAAAACCACTCGGGTTTACCTTCAATAATTCCGTAATGGGTTTACAAATTGCCGAGAAATTCTTTATGAATCTTCGGTAAAAGTTAGCGAAGCCCATAAAAATTTGTATGTCCCTTATGGACTTTGGTGGCACCCATTTCTTTATGGCGTCCACCTTTCGTTTACTCATTGACACTCCTGTCGTTGAGATTATATATCCTAGAAATTCCAACTCTTTTACGTGGAAGACCGATTTTTTTAGCCAGATGGCTAACTTATACCGTCGCAATTGCCTTAGGATTTTCCGTACGAGTTCGATGTGGTCCTTTTCGTTTTTTGAATAGATCAGTATGTCGTCAATGTAACATACAACGCCTTGATCCAAAAATTCTTTTAACACCACATTCATCATACTCTGGAAAGTTGCTGGTGCATTTATCAGTCCAAAAGGCATAACCTCGTCTTGTTTTAAACCGTACTTTGTTCCAAAAGCGGTTTTGTCACCATGTCCTTTTGCTATGTGTACTAAGTTATAGCCTTTAGCTAAATCGATTCGTGACATTATGTCGCATCCTTCCACTCTGTCCCATAGCTCTGACATTAGAGGTAACGGACATTTATTCGCAATCGTAAGCTCGTTTAGCTTACGATAATCCACGAATAGTTGGAGGCCACCACCAGGTTTTGGAGCGAAAAGAACTGGCGCTCTGTACGGAGATTTGCTAGGAATTATTTTTCCTTGCTTAGTCATCTTGTCTAGGGATTCGCGTAGAACTTTGAGTTCTTTTTCCGACATAGGATATATCGGTCCCCATGGTGGCTTAGCTCCTTCAACCAGCTCGATCTTGTGGTCGAACTCGCCATGGTCAGGTAATTGATCAGAGGCTTGTGTGGAAAACACGTCTTTGTAATCCTGGTAGCACTTAGGCAATCTTTCCCAAGCTACCTCCCAGGGTTCGTCGGGGTACTCGAATGGCGCTATCATGCCTTTAGCATGTATCCGTCCGACGAATATAGCCTTTTCGTCAAGTAGTAGGGACTCATCCCATTCTACTTCAACAGAGTTGTGTGCCGCTCTAGTATGGTCCGCGCATTTTTTATCCGTAAACGTCCAAGATTTCGAGTTGCCAATATTGGTAATCGGATGTTGGTCATGCTACCAGCCGACAGGTATAATCATATCCTGAGCGACTGTGTTAACCACGTCGCAGGACACAAGTGACGAGTGTTGGTTGGTTCCTATTTCCAAACGTATAGGATGGGTATAAAGCCATCCATTTTCCTTAGAGGGTTTGCCATCAAATCCCTCGATCTGGAGAGGCTTCTGCCATATTTCGGTGGGTATGCCTAATTGTTGTACTAGAGTTTTGCTAATAACAAAGACATTGGAGCCCGAGTCTAATAACATGCTAATGGGTACTCGATCTTTGTTGGAACGAAGGTATGCGGTGCCTTCGGGGCACTTGTATCGCTCCGGTTCGGGTACATAGGTTTTGGTTCGCTTGGGCCCCGTATGGGGGCCTTGGTTGGTTGTCTGTCGTTTGCTCATGGTTGCGGGGGTGGTGATTGTTACCACGCCAGCATGGTTTCGGCTACTAAAGCCTGCTCAGACAACCTTGGGGCGTTTTCGCTTAATTACCCTCAGTGACGATATTTAATCATACCGAACTCAGAAACCCAAACTGAGTCGAGGATCGACCTTTTAACCCGGCCTTAGGGTTTGCTTTCGGTTCCAATCATGGGAGGACCCCCTGGGGCGAGCACGCTGTCCCCAGTTTCCTTCATCCTGATGATGGACTACCGCATTGCCGTGGCCATGGGTGCCCCTTCCCGTACTTGTACCAGCCTTTCTTTGCGAGACGCCCCGTTTATGACTTAATGCGTGTGGAGTCTTTGGACATCGGGTTGTCTTCCCTCGCGTGGAACCGTTTTAAACTGGTACGTCTTTCTGGGACTCTTTCTATCAGGTGTACCGCCTTGCTGAGCGCTCTATCGCCAGTTTCAACTCATATCAGGCTGCGTCCAGCCAGCTTGGACTCCTGTCTAGCTGGTTCGATAGGTGTGCACTATCTGGTTGTACCCCCGATCTTCTTAACCCGTTTTCACATGCAACGCATGTAGAGGCCTCCGAAGGGTGTGCATCCCGCTCCTTAGGCACTTTGCATCCTTCGGTACTTTCTCGGAGTGCCCGTACTGCGTCATTCTTGCATGATGCGTTCCAAAGAGCGCCATACTAGGTCGGGGAGAGATGTACTGTCAAACAAGAACGCGTATTTCTTCGTCTTGCTGACCATCCTATGTAGGGTGCGCTTGCCTTGTGCAGATGCTCCACCGTTGCTCTGGACTTTGTTTCTATACCCTCACTTAATCCGAAGTCGTTTCCCAAATCCGAGATGCTGGGTTTGCTCGAGTTTGGCCCACCTTTCCACCCGCAGGTTTTGGGCGGACTTCAACTTGTCGGGTTCTCGGGACTGCGATCCTGCGCCCAGTAGTCAAATTTAGCGCCGCGGCCTTTCGGCACTCACTCCACTTATGATTAGTGAGTCCACAGCGCGTGCAGCCATCATTCTGGCGCCGTGAGTTGATCGTTTCCTGAGGAATTCCTTCGTGGGCCGATTTCCAATCGGTGTGTACTCGTTTTGTAGGTGACGAGCTTGTTTTTGCGGGTTTCCACTTTCCTTTGTCGTCTCGCTTCGCTGTGGACCAAGTCTTAGCCTTTCCTTTAGGTTGGCTACTTCGGTCCTTGTCCCCGAACTTCCTTTTCGGAATTGGCGTCTCGGAGCTGCCGCCCTTCAAGCGGACTTGCTCTTTGAATTCCTCATCCTTCATGCCTACAGCTCGTAGCTGTTCCATCCACGCATCATCCGAGTCGAACTCCTCATAAGACATTCTGAGTAGGATGGACTGTGGAAGTTTACTTTCCCCAAGTTGTCTCCAACTCTGGCCCTTGATTTGCCCCTGGATATTCAACAACTCGAGTTGAGTAATATATGCCTCGATGTTGTTTTGGTAAGGCACTTTTGTCATTTGATTTAGTGCCTTTCGAGCCTCGTTGTAAGGAGCGTAACGCTTAGTTATCTCCGTTCGGAAGTTTTCCCACAGTTGGAATTCCTCCCGTCTCTCCTGGCCCGCTAATCCAGCCATGGCATTTCGGTACCATTCCTTGAAGGGTATCACGTCCTTCCCTTTCGTCCTGCCCAGGGCACACACGATCTTGTCGTGGTCCTTTTCCCAATGGTGAGGGTTCCTCCGAAAATAATCTTTGCATTCGGTTAACCAGTTTTCCACCTTCTGGTAACTAAGATTTTCGAAGTAGGATGGCAGTTCGGCTGGTTTCCTACTAGCCCCAGGCATTGCTCGTGTCATCAAGGCTGCTAACTCATCAACCTCGAAGTGTACATTTCCTAGTGCTTGGCCCGGTCCAGGAGGTCCGCTACCTCCGCCAGGAGGTCCACCGCCTCCGCCTGGAGGTCCACCGCCTCCGCCGGCAGGTCCACTGCCTCCGCTGGGAGGTCCACCACCTCCGTCTGGAGGTCCACCGCCTCCGCCTGGAGGTCCACCGTTTGGATCCCTTTTTGGGGGCACCGGTGGGGGTGGTGGGGCGTGAGCACTTTGGTGGTCTGCTTCAGTCTCTTGGACTGTTCTGGCATAGGAAGCTCCTTCGTAGGGGCTTGGAGGTGGTAGAGGTGAAAACACCATATTGCCCGGTTGGGGGTTGAGGCCTGCTGGGACCTTTCCGAATCGTCTTTCTGAGGCCAAGGTTACTCCATCGGCAATTAGTTCGCTCATCATTCCCGTCATATCCGCTATTTCGGTTCTGACATCGGTTTGGAAATCCTTCATTTGCCGTGACAAAGTGGCAAATTCGTTTTCCTGTCGTCTAACCGTGTCTTTAATCCCTTTTCGGTGCTCGTTAGTATTGTTGACATACTCAGTCAACTTCTCGTTGAGGGCCGCTGTTAGGTCCTTATGGTCCTTTGCGGCTTTCTTTTGGAACAAGTCGAAGGCCTTTCTATCTGTCCTTCGTTGTTCTTGAAGCTCCTCAATCATCCGAGCCAAGGTATTGTCCCGTTCCATAGCATCCACGCTACGTTCCGCACCTTCCCTTTCCAACCTCGCAGTTTTCCTTGACTGCTCCTGTTGGGCCGAGTTTGACCTGGTCATTTCCTCGGCTACCCTTAAATGGTAGCTTTCTAGTTCCGCCGCCACATCTCCTTGCAGCCCTTGGGCCGTTCGTTCCATCCGGGCTAGTTCATCTCCCATGAACCTTTCGCCTTTGTCCATCCTTGCTTTCACGCCAACTAGTTCGTCGGCAAGGCGTTTTCCCGCTTCCATCAGTGCCGCATAGGCGACTTGCTGATCATTCTGGGTCTGGGTGATGCTTCGGTCTAACTGGGCCGTCACCCTTCCTACCAACGTCGCAAAGTTTTTGAATCTTTGCTATTCGGTGAATGGGCTTGATGGTTGAGGTTGTCCTCCAAGGAATGAGCCTAGACCAAGTGAGTCACGTGGTAGGCTGGGTTGTCCACTTTTCGAAAAAAGTCCTCCGACTGTTCGGGGGTCCCAGCCACCAATGGATCATGGAGAGTCGGTGGTTTCCTCCCTTTCGGTGTCCTTCGGCTCACCGCTCTCCGTAATTTGAGGTATGTCCGTCATATTGTTCCTCGTTTAGTTCGCGTTGGGGCAAAAGCTCAATTTCCAACGCCCAAGGAGCCAAGGATCCCTCGTATCCTCCTTTGTCGTCGCAGAGGACGGAAGTCGTCCCGTGGTACGTTGTATCGCAGGTGGGGTCCCCGTAAGGTTGCCAGTCAGGGTCGTTGAAGTAGTAGCGGAAGAACTCAGGTTCCGACCACTCTTCAGAGTAGGTGAACCAGGAGGGTTCGTCTTCTTCAAATAACGGGATATCTGCTAAATCGGTTTCCCAAAGTGTTTCGAAGGAGACGTAGATAGGGGTGGATCGTGGGTCGAAGGTGGTGTCTGAATGTTTTTCAAAGTCCACTAATTGAATTTGTGGTCTCACAGGGATCATTCAGAGAGCCTTGGTAACCAGAGGTTATCAATATAGTGTTAGGGGGTAGGTAACTCTAAAGTTAAGCGAGTATACACTAGGCCCTGTAATCTTCTGTCTCGGAGATAGTCAAGAAGGCTCGTAAAGGTAAAAGTAAAGTAGAACGAATATATGGATAAGATCTCTTCTCTAGTCGCTGATGCTAGACTTAAAGCTAGGGATTTTGCTTTTTTTTTCTTTTTTTCTTTTTTTTGTTTAACTCATATATTCTTTGTTAAGGTACAAGAACCTGCATGGAGCGCTAGCTATGGCAAAAACAAGACCTTAATGTCAAAAGCAACAAACAGTAACGAAATATCTCCGCCAGTAATCCCCGCCTGTGAGTAATACAACCCACCGCGCCCGCCAGGGCGACTAATCACAAATGGAAAGACAAGCCTTCTTCCGCGTAAAGAAAACATAAAACATGAAAAGTCAATTAAAGCAAGGAA
>LN891194.1:0-17224 GCA_900010015.1 Tuber aestivum
TTCGGTTCTCACCCCAACCAAAGGTGTCCCGACCAAGGAAGGAAGAAAGATGATGGTGGTCCCCAGGGAACAACTAACCTTGGGTGAAATCAGGAAACAGACGGCACCGGGATTCAAGCAGGTCCCATACCCGCCGTCTACTATCGAGTCATCGGATAGGGCAAGTACCCCCCCTTTGGCTACTGCTGACGTACTTCCCTCTAAGGAGGTGATTGCCCGGGACACCCCCATGGATATGGGTGGTAATAAGAACACTGAGGCTACGGGATTGGGAGACAGCAAGTGGGTTGACTCTGAGGAAATCCCCTCCTCCCCCGTTCGTTCCAGCTCGCCTATTGTGGCACAACCCCCCACCCAGCTGGAGTCCATGGACGCGCAGGTGGCGAGGGCACAGGATGCCATGAGGCAGTTGGATGCTGCTGATGAGACTTTGAGAAGGGTGGCTGAGGATTTGTATGCCCCCCCCTCTAGACGCTCTGACTCGGTAGTGTCCCGGGACTTCATTCTCAGGGTACTTGATGAAATAGGAACCCCGGCAGCCATTCCATGCACTGGCGACGCCCCCAGCCCCTCGGAAGACAGTTCCGACTCGAGTTCGGAGTCGGATTACCAGGGCGAGGAGGTACGCCGGGTTTTGTTCGGAGGAAAGGAAGGTTACGATAACCTGGAGGATGTAACGGAGGATATGAAGGTCATCTTCAAAGTACTGGATGAGTTCCGGTCAATGCACAGGGACCTGAGGAGTAGGGTGTTTGAGTTGGAGGAAGAGAATAGGGCCTTGACGGAGACGGTTAAGCGTAAGACCAAATATGTGGCAGCTTCCCCTACCCCTCCTCCCCCTCCCCCCCCTCCCCGTACCGAAAGTACTCTGTTGGTGAGTGAGGAGTCAGCTACGGCTGCTCCTTCTACTAAGAAAGTGTCTTGGGCCACTGTGGCCAATAGGCACATGGCACCTGATGCCACCAAAGCCACACCCTCCTCGGCCGCTCCCAAGGCTGACGATAAGGAGAGGAGGCAATGTTACAACTGCCGGGCGAAAGGTCATCTGTCGGTGGACTGCACAAAGCCCAGGAAGGAGAAGAAGAAGCCGGTGGAGGTGGCCCTCCCACTGCCAATGGGGAACAGCTCGTCGAGCTCCTCCAGTTCAGACAGTGATGGTAGAGTATCTGTTACCCCCACCCCTAAGGCTGACGCAAAGGCCAAGGCCAAGCCTAAATTGGTTCAGATGAAGAAACCCCCGGTGACAGATGCACCCTCGACGGACGAGGAACCCTCTCTCCCAGAGGGACCTGCGGCGGCGGTACCGGGTGCCTGGAAGACTGTGGTCGGGAGAAAGAGTTACCTGGCCAACACCAGGCTCGACAAAGGGGACAGCAAGGCGCCCGCTCCCCCCTCCTCCTCGCCGACCCCCAAGGCCAAAAGCCGTGGGCTCACCATCAGGTTCCTCAATAGGAAGTCGGTGGAACTCCCGGACGGGGTTACAACTGAGACCATCCGGTCTCACATCAACATTCTCCTGTCTAACAAGGGCAGAGTGGCGGGGACAGTCCCGTACATCAAGGAAGCAGTGTTCAGGACCCCGATCGGTTGTATCTTTATGACCTTGGCGCAGCATGAGATTGGGCAGATACAGGGACAACTGGAACGGATTAGGATGATCCTCCTGAAAGAGCTGGCCATTCTGGACTTCGAGTTCCAGCGCGACATGGACAAAATCACCATTCGTGTGGGTCAGATTCCTCTGGCGGATACTGGATACGGATCGGTTTGGAAGGTGGAATCCTGGACTGGTGACAAGGCATATGATGGCCTTCGCCTCGACATGGAGCAATCCAATCCTGGCGTCAACACTGCCGGACGACCTGCTATGTTGGGATCGGCCAAGGCTATGAGGCAGATGAATGCCTCCACATGTGGGATTAGGTTTGTGGTGGAGAAGAATGACGCCATCCTGGCAGCCCTGGCTAAGGGCACTGTTTGTTTGAGGGGCCGGCCTCGGCCTGTGAGGATATTCATGGAACATCGCCCCCCGGTGGTGTGCCAGAGGTGCCTCCAGGTTGGACACATGCAGGTCACCTGCGCATTTCCCTCCCGTTGCCGTTTTTGTTTGGGGTCACACCTGTCTAAGGAGCATGAGTGTGGCATGATTAACTGCCCGGGGGTTAAAGGGAACGCCTGTTCCCACACCCGCAGGCTTTGTTTGATGTGTGACAGGTCTGACCATTTTACCGGTCACATGTCCTGCACTGCCACGGAGACCCGCGGCACCCCGCCCACCCTCCCACCGCCGGCCCCGTCGCCTGAGACCGTTGACGACACCAGTCGCAAAGGCTTCTCGGACCGGGCAATGAGGAGGAACAGGAGAGAGAATGACGGTGAATCGAGGGATGCTGACTACTGCAAGGTGTAACGACCCTACATTATAGAGCTATGGCAACCTATGTCTACGCCCATACATAAGGCTAAGAAGTTATATGGTAGACTAGGCGGGCGTGCCTGAGCATGTCCGGGAGATACTCGATGGTCCGGGTATCCCGAAGAACAGAAGGTACTTGAGAGATAGGTGTACCTAAGTAGCGGAAGTAATGTGACTATATCGGTTCCGGCCTAAGGATAGGTCGGAAGGCCGGGTGAGTTTACCCTGTCTAGATAAGTCACGTTACCCTGCCCTGGAGACCAGTTTCGTGTCACCATGGACATACTTACCCTACCTTTGGGACACTATTACCCTACCTTCCGTCGGAAACGTTCTCGGAAAGATTCCGTGTAATGTTAGGATTGTTTGTTGCGCAATAACGATTGACGGGCACTTGCTTGCACATTGATCGGAAAACTACGAGAGGAGCTAGAGTGCTCCGAACAAGCTGTAACTTGGCAGAATAATTCCTAACAGGTACCTGCGGCCCCAGGGTTCGCCCCGGGCGTCATGGGCCAAAATGGGTGGAGTTGCCGTTATGCTAGTTAAATGGAATCAATGAAGACATGTCCATAACACTGTATACGTCGCCGCCGTCCGTCCGACCGGAAGCTGTTCGCAGGATGTATAAGGGGGCCAAGGTGAGAAGGTCAGGTACCTTCTCCAAAAAGAACGGAGTAAAACAGACCAAAACTGACGGAGTTAGCGTGAGCTATCCGGAAGGGTCCCCAGGGTAGTCCCGGGTAGTGCCGGAGACGTCTGGGAAAGTTTTACGCCAATCATGCCTACACGTGCCCCTTTGCCGTAGGCTCTTTATGGGTTGATGGAAGACTCAAATAGCATGATACCTATCACAATGTGTGGTGTGCCGGGGGTAAGGGACCATGGGTAGCGCCCACGGGTCCCGCCGCCGACACAGCTCTTGGTGGGAGCGTCGTAGACCCCGTAAGTTCGCAATCAAAGAAGATAGAACTTAACCGAAGGACACCTGATGTCTATGGATGCTTGCATGGATCATAGCACATGGGAAGAGAGTCATTTAGTTAGCTTTCCTAGGGGTCTCGACAGTTAGCCACTGACGAGACACCGATGCGCAGAGATTTTCGCTCCGGCAGGTGTATTGGTAAACACCTCGCAGGAAATGATGTGCATATGGGAGATTTCTGCTAGAGTGCGCTGACACCTTAGGCCCTTCGGGGATGCGGTAATGGTGCCAGCAACCCTTACGGAGAAGGGCATGCGCATGTTGGTCGGGGCGACCTGATGGGGGAGTTTTTGGTATAAGTCTGACTACTTGAAGCTTATACGAGAACTCTCCTGCCCCGACACAATCAACATCCTCTCGAGAGACTTTAATTGAGATAAGACTGAGCTTAACGATATTAAGTTTTACCGTTTACTTTTATTCTTTACACTTTACAAGAGTTGTGTGCGAGAGATTCGAAGTTTGGTGCAGTCGCATCCTTAGGAACCACATACCTGAGGGAGCCCCCATTACACAAGGTTATTCAGGCATCCGAGAACCTCACCAGGGCTACCCTGGTACCGTCTGGGAAGTTCAATGGGAGTTGCCGAGCCTGCAAGGAAGTCGGGCACATGGCATATGAGTGCAAGAAGGCACTTTGGTGTGGTAACTGCCAGGAGGTTGGGCATGTGTTCAAGAACTGTAAGAAGGAGAGGGTGCTCAAGTGTCACAACTGCCGCAAGGAAGGGCATTTGGGCAGAGACTGCAAGGAGGAAAAAAGGAAGAGGAACAGGAATAGGGCAGGCCATGGCAAGAAGGCCTCATCCTCCAAGGGCAAGGAAGTTGACCCCTCCCCCTCCCCTCCCCCACCTACTCCAGTGGCTCCCCCGCCACCTGCTAAGAAGAACGGGCTCCCCCGGATTGGGCGCGTTGACCAGAACAAGTATGTTGCAGGCATGCTTGACAACCCTATTGTCGTGGGGTACACGACTACTCATGGTGAGGGCTCGGTGAGCTCACGTGGTTCTGCAGAGGCTCCGGCCTCCTTCCATTATTGATGCATTTTACGACCCTTGCATTGAACGTTGGTCGGGGGGTGAGGAATCGGGAGGCGGCATTTGAGTTGTTTTCTTATGTTGATTTGTTTTTTGTTTTGGAACCACCGGTTGATGCGGATGGTTTACATGTGCCACATGAAGCTAACGGGTGGGATTTATTTTCATTTGTTAAGGGTTCAGGCGTTGAGGTTTTTGTGCGCTCAGCTTTGTGCGGGCTGTTTGATGTTGTGGGGCATGATAGATGTTTTTCTTTGGTGCGCTGTTATGAGGATGGGGTGGAAAGGAAGCTTGCTGGTGTGTACCTTCCGCCAAAAGATGGCAAGGAGGTGTTTTGTGGGGAATTGGGGAAGTTGGTTGGGTGTGATGAGCTGGTTGGCGATTGGAATGCCCGAGACACTCACTGGGACCCTGCCGGCCGGAACCACAGAGGCGGATGGTTGAAAAGGTGGATGCAGGAAAACGGGTACAACATGACCTTCCCTGCGGGACCTACCTTCCGTGACATCTCGAGGATTGACCTATGCATACATTATGCGAACTTGATCCGACACCGGTACAGCGACATTGTGGGGTGTGAACACATGGGACAGCTGATAAAGTTGGATGTGACAGCACCCCCTGACATTGTGAGGGTACGGCCGGCGTGGAAGAAGGTGTGCTGGGAAAAGGTTGCAACAGAGTTGGGAGCCCTCGAGGGAGTACCAGATTGCGATCTTTGGGCGACAACCCGACGGATCATCGATGCGCTGCCGAGGCCACCGCCTGGCAGAATTCCGTGCAAATGGTGGACACCTGAGTTGGAACGGATGCGACAGGATGTCCGAAGATTGCGACGGTTTGGACGACGGGACTCTGGATACAATGCTGACTATAGGTTGGCAAGGTGTGTATACAGAGCCTCGGTCACTCGGGCGCGGTTCGAATACATCTGTGACCAGCTGGGCCAGGCTGAGGACCCTGCGATATTCAAGATGGTGCAGCGGTTGGACGCCAGAAGGACTCTGCCGGCTATGGAACGATCAGACGGTTCAACCGCGGCGACCCACGAGGACATTTCGGATGCCATCGCAGCGCAATTGGAACCCGGGGAACGGCCTGAGTGGGCGCCTGCAGAGGTAGCGTTGAAGTCTGCCCGGGAAATGGAACTGGCGCTGCAGAGGTCGCCCACCAACACCGGTCCGGGGCTAGATGACATGGGGTACCCATTCCTGAGGTTTTGGGGAAGGGAGTGCCCTGAGGGAATGAGATGGATGCTGGACCATGGGCTGAGGCACGATGTCCCAGATTGGCATGAGGCGGAGGTGGTGCTGATCCCCAAGGTTGGCAAGCCGCGATATGATGTGGTCAAGGCATGGAGGATGATCCACCTGTTGCCGGTTATGGCCAAGGTGGCGGAACGGATAATTCTCATCAGATTGGCACAGTGTTTGGAATTGGGGGATACCCAGTTTGGTTCAAGACGGAAGCGGGGTGTCCATGATGCCATGGCAGTCGTCCTTGAGTTCCTGAAGTATAACGAGGGATACCACAGGATGATGCTGTCGGTGGACGTGGAAGGAGGGTTTGATAATATTGACGTTGACCTCCTCTCCGATTTCTTGATGGCTAGGGGATGCACCGCTACATTGTGCCAATGGGTGCGCCGCTGGTGTGCTAACAGGACAGTTCGGTTTCGATTCAACGGGAGAGTCTCTAAGAGGTACCACATGAGTAAAGGCATCCCACAGGGAGCTCCCCTGTCCCCGTTCCTGTTCGGTGCATATGTGGCCGATATTTTCTCGCCCCGGTTACGATGTTCGCCCGGGGTGCGACACATGGTGTTATCCTATGTGGATGACGGGGTGATTTTGGTGGCTGCCAGAAGCCAGCGGGCAGCTCAAGGGCACACCTGGGAGCTGTTTTCCGATTTGGACAGGGTGGCAAGAGCTCGTGGCATGGGGTTCAGTGCCCTTAAGACCCAATGGATTGGATTTGGGGACAGGGCGTGGGATGGGTTGGAACTAATGGGGGAACTGGTTGAACCGTCGGAGGATCTAAGGGTGCTTGGGTATAGGTTTAATGTTTTCCTTAATTTTTCTGCTCATATGAGGTATTGGCTGGACAGGGGTTTGGATGTGAGGAGGAGGATCATGGCGTTGGGGCGGAGATATGGTGGTGTGAGTGGTATTGGGGCGTGGGAAACTTACCATTTGGTGCAAGCAGCCTACCTCCCGACCGTCTACTACGGGCTTGAATTTTTAACCAACTATGGGTCGTATGTGAAACAGATTCAGGTTCATGTCAACAACTGCCTCCGTTCCGTGTTCCGTACCCCTTTTAAGTTGGCTAATAATATTTTGTTGGCCGAGTTTGGCGTGCCACCTGCTCATGTACAGGGTGGATACCTCCAGCGCCGGTGCTACAGCCGATTTATCAACCTTCGACATTGTGACAACCATCCCTGGTTCGGGCACATCAGGCTGGCCTGGAGGGAGGAAGGCATGGTGGCGCAGCGACAGACATCGGATGTTGAGCTGAGGGAACGACCAACGGTTGTTATCGGCAAAGGCAAAGAGGTGGTCACTGCCGGACACAACATTCAGGTCGCGGGCCTCTTGAGCGCTCCGGGGACGGTGGTATACACTGATGGGTCCAAGCATTCGGGCAAGGCTGGTGCTGCGTGGGCTGTATACCACCAAGGGGTGGCGCGTGTGATGGGACAGGCAGTACCTCCATCGTGGAGCATTGTGGAATGTGAGCTGTTCGCGGTTGTGGGGGCGCTGAGGTACCTGAAGGAAGTCCACCCCTGTACCGATGCCCATTTTTTCTTGGACTGTGTCCCTGCGCTGATGTTGATTAAAAATATGTTCCCTGAAGGCGACTCGGCTGAAGCCTGGAATGTGTTTGCCCCGCTGTTGAACGAATGCGGGAAGGTACGCTGCGAGTGGGTCCCTGGACACACTGGCGTGGCCGGGAATGAGCTGGTCGACTTGAAGGCCAAGGAATGTGTATCCCATGCGCTGAGACCCGCTGATTGGGAAGGGGTTAGCTTTGGCATCGGACATGCGGCGATGGCCCGGGAGTTGCGCAGACACGAGTGGGCTTCCTGGCACCGCGCACAAGGCCACGGTTACTACGAGCGGGCGCCTGCTGCACCGAGACACCTTAGAGGACTTACCAGGCTGGATGCTTATGTCCTGATACGGATACGCAGCGGCACTGGACTGGTTGGGCACGACGACTGCCCCGGCCGCGGCGATCGAGACCATTGGATCACGACCATGCGCTACCTCCGTGACCGTCCGTCGGCAGATGCGTTGTTTAAGGATGGCAAGGTCAAGGACTGGCAGGAATGGTGGAGGAGACACCGGTGGTTGGGGTTGGGGATCCCAAAAAGTGTCATTAGTGTGGACGGCGAGCTGGTGGTTGCTGGGAATCCATTTGATGGGACACTCCTGGTTGAGCGGGATGGGCAGCTAATCGTCAAAGAAAATGGGTGGGAATGTGTTAGGTGTTCCACGACCCACGAATACGGTTACTGCCGGTTGCCTACTGCGAGGATTGGGGGAAACAAGTGGTTCTTCCTCCCCCCGGACATGACTGTGTACCCCGGCTGCGACACCGCCATTGCGAAACGTGGCCGGCCGTTGAATGATCAGTCACTGATTAAGGCCTTCCGCGTCCACGTCGCGACCTCCCCGCCCTGCTTGGATCGATGTATGAGTTTGTACTGGGTTCGGGCTTTTGGAAGGTGGGAGGACATGGAATTCGGAGAGCAAGTGTCGAGTGTGTTGGCTTGGGCAAGGAGTTATGAGTTTGTGAAAGGTCCCCGCTGTTGTTTTTGTGATAGCACGTTTGTTGATATTTCGGGTCATTGGAGGAATACGACACGGTGTTGGGATAGATTGTATCTTTCCTTTGTTGAATATGTGGAGACTGAAATTGCTGATGGTGGTGTGAGCGACGGGTAGGACTTGCGAGGCAGGAAGACGCATGAATCCGGGAGATCGCTTGCGGTCTGAGCGCCCGTGAGCCTGTTGGTAGTGATTTTTGGATTTATGTTTGGGTGGAGGGCTGCGAGGTGTTTTCACATGGTAGTGTTTTGTTATGATTTATGGGTTATGAGGGATGTTAGCTAGATCATAAGCCATGTTTTGGCGCGACTAGGATAAATAAACTTAGATTGAATTTGGACACCTGTACCTAGGAATTACATCCTCTTCTACTTCGCGTCCTCCAGAACATCTAAACCCTTGTAACGGGGGCTCCCTCAGGTAGATGGTTCCTAAGGATGCGACCGCACCAAACTTCGAATCTCTCGAACACAACTCTTGTAAAGTGTAAAGAATAAAAGTAAACGGTAAAACTTAATATCGTTAAGCTCAGGCTTATCTCAATTAAAGTCTCTCGAGAGGATGTTGATTGTGTCGGGGCAGGAGAGTTCTCGTATAAGCTTCAAGTAGTCAGACTTATACCAGAAACTCCCCCATCAGGTCGCCCCGACCAACATGAGCATGCCCTTCTCCGTAAGGGTTGCTGGCACCAGTACCGCATCCCCGAAGGGCGTAAGGTGTCAGCGCACTCTAGCAGAATTCTCCCCTATGCACATCATTTCCTGCGAGGTGTTTACCAATACACCTGCCGGAGCGAAAATCTCTGCGCATCGGTGTCTCGTCAGTGGCTAACTGTCGAGACTCCTAGGAAAGCTAACTAAATGACTCTCTTCCCATGTGCTATGATCCATGCAAGCACCCGTAGATATCAGGTATCCTCCGGTTAAGTTCTATCTTCTTTGATTGCGAACTTATGGGGTCTACGACGCTCCCACGAAGAGCTGTGTCGGCGGCGGGACCCGTGGGCGCTACCCATAGTCTCTTACCCCCGGCACACCACTCCGCGTGATAGGTATCATGCTATTTGAGTCTTCCAACAACCCATAAAGAGCCTATGGCAAAGGGGCACGTGTAGGCATGATTGGCGTAAAACCTTCCCAGATGTCTCCGGCACTACCCGGAACTACTCTGGGGACCCTTCCGGATAGCTCACGCTAACTCCGTCAGTTTTGGTCCGTTTTACTCCGTTCTTTTTGGAGAAGGTACCTGACCTTCTCACCTTGGCCCCCTTATATATCCTGCGAACAGCTTCCGGTCGGACGGACGGCAGCGACATATACAGTGTTATGGACATGTCTTCAATGATTCCATCTAACTAGTAAGACGGCAACTTCACCCAATTTGGCCCATGACGCCCGGGGCGAACCCTGGGGCCGCAGGTACCTGTTAGGAATAATTCTACCAAGTTACAGCATGTTCGGAGCACTCTAGCTCCTCCCGTAGTCTTCCGACCAATGTGCAAGCAAGTGGCCGTTGATCGTCATTGCGTAACAAACAATCCTAACATTACACGGAATCTTTCCGAGAACGTTTCCGACGGAAGGTAGGGTAATAGTGTCCCAAAGGTAGGGTAAGTATGTCCATGGTGACACGAAACTGGTCTCCATGGCAGGGTAACGTGACTTACCTAGACAGGGTAAACTTACCCGGTCTTCCGACCTATCCTTAGGCCGAAACCGATAGAGTCACGTTACTTCCGCTACTTAGGTACACTTATCTTAAGTACCTTCTGTTCTTCGGGATACCCGGACCATCGAGTATCTCCCGGACATGCTCAGGCATGCCCGCCTAGTCTACCATATGACCTCCTGGCCTTATATATGGGCGTAGACTTAGGTTGCCATAGCTCTATAACGTAGGGTCGTTACAACCCTGACCCTGAACCCCTGAACCCCAAGCCTCGTACAACTCGCTTCGGTTGTACTCCCAGCTCTAGACCTCGCCTTCGAACTCTCGCCTGTCCCTGTTGTGGTGTGCCTTAGGCTACCCGACCCTCAGACCCTATCCATTACAATACCAGCATCTCAGCAAGTACGCAAACTCCATACTGGCCAACTTGCATGATGACCCCAGTACCCCCATACCAACTGTTAGTGATGCTTGGACTCGACGGTTCCTCAAGCAGCATCCGGAGTTTCATATCCGGAAACAGAAAACACTAGACGTCAATCGTAAAAGCACTCACGATGGTGATGATCTACAAGATTGGTTTCAAAGATATAAGGAGATTGTTGAAAAGTATGGGATTCTTCTAGCTGATTCCTATAACTTCGATGAAATGGGGTTCCGGGTGGGCATTGGTCGTGACAAATGGGTTATCTCACGAGAACCTCGTCATCTGATCTATTTTCCAAGCTCGAGTAACCGGGAGCTAGTCACAGTAATGGAAACTATGAGAGGGGATGGGATAGCCTTACCTCCCATGATCATTATTCCGGATGCACTTCATATGGAATACTGGTACACCCAAACCAATATGCCTGATCACTTCTTGCTTGGTGTCTCCGAGACCGGATATTCCAATAATATGAGAGCGCTTGATTGGCTTTCTCACTTCGAACGTTTTTCGCACAAATGACAAGTTGGAGCCTGGCACCTGCTCCTGCTCAACGGGCATGACTCTCATTCAACATGGGAGTTTATCGAATTTTGTGATAACCACAAAATAATCCTCTTTTGCTTCCCGCGGTACTGCACACATCTCCTACAACCACTCGATGTGGTTGTATTCCAGCCATATAAACACTATCACGCAGAGGCTGTGGATGCTGCGACACGAAGTGGCTGTACAGAATTCAATAAGCTTGAGTTCTTGAATGCTATTGATGCTATTCGGGTATCAACGTTTAAGTCTACGACAATTGTTTCTGCTTTCCGAAAAACAGGACTTATCCCTTTCGATCCGGAAATTGTATTACGAAAGTTGGTTGAGAAGGATTCAACTTCCACTGAAATCCAGTCCACTCCCCCCCACCATCGCCTCATAGACTCCCATCTACACCAAAAAGCATTCGGTCTCTTAAACGTCAAGCCGATGTTCTTCAAAGTCAATTGGAACTTCAAGAGCTTTCACCATCAGCCAAACGGAGTGTTCAGGGTTTTATTAAAAGTATCTTGATTCAAGCTCACAGTGGTGCACAAGCATTTGCGGAACTTGAAAGCACCAAGGAAGCAGAACGCGCACGAAGTGCATGACGGGCACGAAACAGAACGTCACTTCAGAAGGGAGGTGTCATGTACGCGCATCAGGCAAGGGCAATGGTACGGCAAAAAGAGCAGGAAAGTCTTGAGAAACAGGTTGAGCAGGCTCAGCGCTCTCTTGATCTGGTGGCAAAAATGGCGGAAAACAAGGTCAAAAAACAGTGGCGAGAAATTTCTAAGCAAATGAGAAAGGCGGTGAAGGATAGGAATAAAAAACAAAAGCTTCAAAAGGTTTTGTTTCATAGCATTGGGCATTCAATTGTAAATATTTTGACTGTTGTTTGATAAATTTTTCGTTGGGCTGTCATTTTTCGTTGCGGTGTCAGGCACTCCCTTGGGAGTGCCGTCATCTTCGATGATCGCTTAGCGTTCTTCGAAGTGGCGGGAACCTTGGCACGGTTAGAGATTTGGGTATTGTCCCCGATATTAGCTTTTGCGCCCTTTATGTGACTAGGCTTGCTGCGCTCATGAATCCCCTGCCGGGGGTCGTGGTGCTGATTTGCGATCGAATGGGCTTTATTCGGCGGAGGTATTCATAAGCATATGTTCTATCCCGGCAATCGAGCACAGCAACTTAGCCGGCTGGAAACCTCACCTAGCGCGGGGGGATACTCTAGGAGATTTCACCCCAAGTTAGTTAGTAAGGCGATGGTTATGTATATCCTGTTATTATCTACAATTGAGGGGGGAGTTCGGCAGGCTTTCCACTCGCGTCGTTCAGAATGGAATCCTAAACTCGCGGTATGGTACAAAGAACCTCTGTTTGAATCCGTGTTGGAAATCGTGAGGTGCTCCTCTGCATGCTCCTCTGCATGCTCTCAAGGTGGTTTGTTCGCATTGCCCCTAGGAGCGCTCTTTGGTCTCGGGCACGCTATGGCTTTGGGCGCGGCCTGGCTTCCGCCCGCGCAGTCTGGCTTCTCGGGAAAGCACTTCGGCCGCGGGGATGTGCGGGAGTCTTGGGGGAATGCATCCACCGGAAGGGCAGCTAGAAGGCTGTAAGGAAAGGTGCAACGAGTGGTGGAAAGTCGGAGAGTTCGATGCTGGGAGTATTGCATGTCCAGAGGCATGGATCGCGAGAGTTTGTCTTTCCTTTGTTAGCTTTTCTTGTTGGAGACGTACCTGAAAGGATAGGAGGACTTCGTTATTTTCTCGTTGATAGATACTCTTGTCTTTATTGTTAGTAAGTTGAGAATGTGTGATAGTGAGAGATAGACGAAGTAGAGAGCTTTTTCTCTTGGTGAGTTGTATGATACGATCGTTTCATGTGAGAACGCTTGGGGTTTGGTTTCACAGCTTGTCACTAGTTCGTTCCGTTTCGTCCCGGAGTTGAGCCGTACCAACGTTCAATCCCGGTTGGTTTCGTTCCACCGTTCGTCCGTTCGTTCGCCGTTCGTTTCGCTATCACAAAAGCCTTCGCCGATCCGACGTTCAAAAGTCCTTACAATAGCCAAACGAAGCTCAGATAATATTTATCCTACCACTTTGAGTTTACCTAGCAATAAATAGCGAGAGACTGAGACTCTTGCGAATCACTTTGTCCCTGATGTAGCATAAATAATGAACTTTTTTATAAAGTTCGCTGGCATTCGAAAATGGTTTGAAGCCTACAAATCCTTTTTCTGCAATTTCAAAGGGTAAGGCTCGGGCTGCGGATGAGAGCCCCTGCAATTTCTTGGAAAATCTTGGCATAACCCCCTACCAAGAATACGCTATTTAAGCAAGGCCTATTAAACATAGAATCTTCTCTAATTGTAAGAATCGTCGAAAAATAAGAGCGCTCATTTTACAGAATTTGCCTTCAAGTCCCTTTTTCGGTTTATCCGGTGAATCTTTCTACTCTGTTCTGTCAAGGACCAAAAGTGAGGCTGAGGTTCCACAGTTTTAATTGGACAGTTCCCTACCAATGGGATCCGAAGGGTTTCTTGCCAAATCCAAGCCCACAGTCTACCAAGGTTGACCCCGCCCGGCAAGAGTGCGTTCCCCACTTCTCTCTGCTAGAGGACGTGTCCCATCGACCTGTTTGATAAATTAAACTGCGGTACAGCTTTACTACCATCTCCCCTATCATCGATATTATCTACTACATATTACTTACCTACGAGCCCCGGAGCAACGAGCCTCGCGGGTGATCGCTACGAGTACGGCAGATCGAACACGCGCGCTGAGCATAACATGATGAACAACATTCGCGGTGACTCTAACACGAATGTTGGGAACCTGGTAAATAGCTACAACAGCAACACCATCAACGTGGGAGTAAATGAAGAGTCTTTGAAGATCCAATCATGGCTGTCACCACTGGAACCTCATCGAAGGCATCATGATGTGAGAAACCGGCGGCTTGATGGTGTTGGGGATTGGGTACTCCGGAAGAATGAGTTCGAATCATGGCGCGACGGGCGTGACGGCTCGGTAAATCCGACATTATTATGTTATGGGGGCCAGGGGGTAGGCAAGACCTACATAAGGTAAAAGACTATTTTTTAGAAATACCGGACGATGCTAACGGGCGATGAAATTAGTTCACTAGTAATTGACACCCTGTACGTGCAAACCCGCGGTCAAAATATTGCTGTTCTATCACAATATTGCGATTACCAAGCACAGAAGGATCAGAATGCAGTCAATATGATAGGTGGTCTACTCAGACAGGTAGCTGTACGAGAACCCGAGATTCCAAGCGAAATTCGAAATGCCTTTCAGGTGTCGAGGAGGGAGAGTGGCAATAGCCTTCGATTACCGGATATGCTGAAATTATTCGTCGATACGATCAGTTCCTTCGAACGCGTATACATCTGCTTCGACGCGGTGGATGAGTTAGTGCCAGAGCATCGATCCGAGTTTCTTCGCGCCTTACACCAGATCATTCAAGATGCACCAAATACACGGCTCTTTCTTACAGTAAGGCCTTATATTCAGAAGGAACTTGACAAACATCTTGCGAAACAGTCATTTATCATAAAAATTACGGCCGACAAAGGAGATATCGCTTACTACATAAGGAAAAAGGTGGATGATGATGATGACCGAGATCCAGAGCTGATGACCGAAAGTCTCAAGAACGATATCATGAAAACGCTCACAGAAAGGTCTTCGGAGATGTAAGTACGAGCTTCCTCCATTACAAATCTGAATCACTAATTGATGGTCGGAAAAGGTTTCTACTGGTTGCACTCAATATCGATGCAATCTTGGGCGAGACGTCATTGAGGAAGAGGAAGGGGATGTTACAAAAGGTGGCGACGGCTGGTGTGGATGTCGACACTGTATACGCCCAAACACTGCAGCGGATAAGGGAGCAGAAAGGAGACCGATCAAGACTTGGGATAAAGGTATTAATGTGGGTATCACACGCCGAGCGGCCGCTGCGGATTGAGGAACTCCGTCATGCCTTAGCAGTTGAAATGGAAAATCGGGATCTGGATCCAGATGACATCCCGCCCCAAGATACAGTCCTGGGGTCATGCTTAGGGCTTGCTGTGGTTGACAATGAGACTTCAACAGTCCGGCTAATCCACTATACGCTTCAGGAATACCTTTCCCGGCCCGGTATCCTTCCTAATGCCCACAGAACACTCTCGGAGACCTGCCTAGCCTATCTGAACTATGAACAGGTCAATAGGCTTCCGGCTGGGGTGGTTCCAAACCTTGGAGACATGCCCTTTCTTGAGTATTCGTCCTTGTATTGGGGAATCCACGCAAGGGTAGAGCTCTCAAGCCACGCAAAATCGCTTGCCCTGCGGTTATTAAACCGGTCCGGCGACCATGTATCCGTTACCTTACTTTTCAACAAAATACACCGATCCCATAGATGTTCACTACCAAATCACCTATTTCCTAGTTTACACGCTGCATCCTACTTTGGAATTGTGGAGGTTGTGGTTACTTTAATCGAGACGGGAGGTTGTGATATTAATGGTAGAGATTGTGTGGGTCTTACACCGCTCTCGTGGGCCGCTCGGCAAGGGAATGAAGCGGTGGTGGCGCTGCTACTCTCACAGGTGGGCGTCAATCCGGAAGTGTTAGACGACGATGGAAAAACACCACTCTGGTGGGCTTCCTGCGGTGGGCACGAGGGGGTGGTGGGATTACTTCTCAAGCGGGACGATGTCGATCCCGATAAACCGACCAGCTATGGCGAAGCGCCACTCTCGCGGGCTTCTTTCAACGGACATGAGGGGGTGGTAACAATATTACTATCTCGGGACGATGTTGATCCTAACAAGCTAGACCATTTTGGCTATCCACCATTATACTGGGCTTCCAGTCGCGGGCATGAGGGGATTGTTAGACTAATACTCACATGCCCCGATATCGATCCCGACAAGCCAAACATGCTTGGTCAAACCCCACTCCAAATTGCCTCCGAACGTGGCCTTACGAAGATTGTGGTTCTCCTCCAGCATCGCACAGGCGCAATTTCCTGCACTAATTTAGCTTAACGGCGATTTACCTACACCCTCCCATACAAACAGCTACCTCCTCCCCTTTCGCGACAGTTTCCATACACATACCCCTTATCAGCGCGGCCCCCTCTTTTCTCCGGCACCCTTAACACTCATCCCTACCACCTCTTACCATTTTGTAGGCCCTCTCTCCCTTGACCTCACCCCCCCAGTTTTTATTAGAACCCAATTTTTGAGATCTCAGGCATTGGCTTGTCGCATACAAGTACCATCCGCTTTTTCTGTCTTATGTATACGCTAAATCGTCTCGTTTCTTTTCTACTCCCGGCGTTCGGTAGTGAAGTGATGCTCTTACATTTGGATCCCTATGATCATGGCTTTATATTTTTCCGCTTGAAAACTTTTTATCTTTTCATCAACTTAGAGCCTGTTGCTTCAACCATATTGTACTTACTTTCCTCCACATTTCGAGGTAGACTTTGAGCCTCCCATACTCACCTCCGGCCCAGGTTGAGCTCAGCGGGTAAACATGGGGGACAATAACTTTGCAAGAAAATCCTCCCCGATACTGAATGCTCTTGATCCGGCACTGCTTCCTATACCTGGCCAAAACCTGTCAGGCCCTGTCGCACATGTACAGAAATCTTGTCGCAAGAGTTGGGAATCCGTACTTCCGCGTTCTTCACGGCTGAACATAAGGCAAACATATGGCAAGACGCCAACTGACCAAGACGCCCATCCTTGGTGATACAGGGGGGGTATGCGGCATTATTGTCACCTATTCCATACCTGCACTATTCTGGAGATACTGGATGGCCGAAGCTTGGAAACATCGTATGCTACATTATTTCCACACCTACTCACATTGGTCGATGTACCTGCCTGTAATAACTCTTCGTGGTATGTGGCGCCCTGACCTCTTTCGTTCAATCAAAGGAAGAAAAGAAATACAAGACCAGGGCCGAACCCAGGACTGCCCAGAACTGTTTTCCCACCTGGTTTCCCCCCTTTCCTATGTCCCTTGTTTGGCAGAGATGGGAGAGGGAGGTTCTCATGATCAGATGCCGGAGCGGCCAATTCACGGATTTTAAAGCCTGTGTCCCTGTATCGCACCTTTGTCATTTATCCGATTAATCAACCGGGGCTTTTTCTTTTCTCCTTTTTTTGTTCCCGGGGTCGGGGGGGGGGGGGGGGTTCTCTGGCGAGTGATAGCTATAGTGAGGAGTGAGGTAGTTTTTGCCGCCCCCGGTATCACTGTCCAAGTCTAGGGTATATACAGTAGTTGCAGTATACCGCTCGCTAAACCT
>LN891194.1:17375-40688 GCA_900010015.1 Tuber aestivum
CGTTCGGTCGGNGGGGGGGGGGGGGTTCTCTGGCGAGTGATAGCATATGAGGATGAGGATTTTTGCGCCCCCGGTATCATGTCCAATCTAGGGTATATACAGTAGTTGCAGTATACCGCTCGCTAAACCTGGATAGGGATGGAAATAAGGGAGTGAAGTCGGAAAACTTTCAGAATACCCATCTTGTTTTCCTTCACTCTCACACTCTTTAGCCTGGTGGGACTCTGGAATTGTTTATCAACGAAGATTTGGGTATTGTTCCTTATGTTTGCTTTTGCACTCTTTACGTGATCGTGCTTGTGCCCCCCTTGAATTCTTCATCAGCGGTATTATTTTATGGCATCTAGTCATACTAGTAGTTACAGTAGTTTATCGATCTCGCAAGAGCCTTCTTTTTTTCTCCCCTGGGCTTGGTTACGGCACTGACCTTCCTTCTTGTCCCATTAGCCCGCCAGGCGGGGGGACAGTGGGAATGTGCTGTATCCGGTTGGTAGGTGTCGGGACCTGATATCCTGCTGGTCGTGAACCGTCGTTGGCAAGCTATGGGTGGAGAGATATAAATTTTATTGTTGGATACTACTCTCTCGAGCTAGTGAGGGCGGCCAGGGTGCTTTGAGGCTTGTGGTGCGGCTGCAGGGTGCTATGCTCGGTCGCGAATCAGATGGATCCGGTATCCCATACCGGTAGTCTGTTGAAAAAGTGGCCCATTTTTACTGGTAGCGTTCCGGAGAGCAGGGGGGTTCGTGCATTAGAATGACGAAAATTGCTACAATACCGTAAGTATTGCTTCTATACCCTTACCCCCATATGTTATATCCAAAACCGCATTCTCTTTGGATAGTGGGCCACTTTTAGTGCATACCTAGATTTACTCACGGTATCGAGTTAGCCGGACACACATTAACTAGCGCCTAGGTCTCAGGTGTCATTCGGCAGGGTCAAACGGTAGCCGTAGATATGATACTAGGCAAAATGGTTTAGCGGGCTTCGCGGGGATTCCATTTTGATTAGTGCCCTTCTTGTCGTGACCCACTACTCGTACAATCTATGGGATAAGCATACGTTTGGGGGTAGGTTGCCGGGGGTGGCCGTGGGGGTGCGTCGTGGAATGGAATCGGCGCTCTCGTTGGGTTTTCGACCGCATTTGGCGATGATGAGAGAAACCATTGAGAAAGGAGTGACGCGGCATTTGGAAGGAACTTGGACGTCGGAGGCAGGCGGTTCTTATCGAGCCCAACCCTCTTCGTCTACCGTTTGCATTTGCATCCCCGGCGGTTCCTTTCTCCTAGTCTCCCCACCCCCGACCCACTCGATGACTCTCTTTCCCCACCTCCCTGACCTTATTGCTTGATGCGGATTTCTGGTTGTTGTATATAGGTCGCTCGGATGCTTGGAAGCTTGGAGAAATTCTTTTCCACGTATCTTGCCGAAGTTATACATTTATTTCATTTATCCTTCTCAACTTTCTTCTGAATTTTGCTGGGGTTTGAAGTAGCAGAAATTTTCTCGTTGGTTTCATATTTTCCTTCTTATCCCATTTCCCCCTGTGTTTGTGATTTTGATTTGCAGTCGGGTGTGCTTGATTTCGCGGTGCTATGCATACTCGAGTAGATAGATGTTCCATCATAGTATCATAGTCAAGTTCGGTAGCCTACGTAACGGGCTGCGTACCCCAGCAACCAAGCCGTCTACTTTCCAACTAGGGTGTCATATAACTCAAACTTCATGAGAAATAGTGGGGAAAGGAGGCTGTAATTGCCTCTCCTGGTGGGGCGCTGTGTATATCCTTCTGCTATATCTTGATTGACGGCTGAGATTCGCAGTTTTCCCCAATTACTAAGGATGGGGATTTCATGACTCTAAAACAGGTATGCTCCATGCGAGTTTTTATATCCTAGTATCCTAGTATTTATATGATACTAAAACAAATATATACCTATCCTAGGGGTTGGATAACCTGGGGGTTAGTACCCGGCGGGAGTTCTGATCGAGGATGTGACAGTATGAGTGGGCGATAGGGTATGGGCAGTGAAATAAATTCAGAGAGAAGGAACCCCTACTAAATGTGTTGTTGAACGCTAGATGAGAATTGTAGAAGCTGGGAGGACGGTTTTGTCATTTGACTGAATAAGCGAAAGCAATGGTGCCGAGAAAGGAGAAAGAACGAAAGGGCGTCCCTTATTTAAAGAACCGAACAAGGATAGCAAACCCCACACGAACTAGGAAAACATTCATATGCAGGAACGCGTACGTGGTCCATAACATCTAAAATTCCATGGGTAGATACAACACCCTGCGGCTGGAGGCGTTGAGCATGTAGCGCCAAGTCAATCTTCTGATAGAAACCTTTCTAGCGCTGTGCATTCTTGACCCTTTTCAAGTAGCGTCCCTAGTAGAGACACACCATCCAAAAATTTCCACAGTACTGTACCCGCTACTAATTTTTTTTCTTTTCATTTTTACCCGGTGAGGGCGGTGGCTACGGCTTTTGTGTGCTCTCTCCCCACCTCGTTTCCGGGCCACCGGTGGAGAGTAGTATATTAAGGTCTGCGCCGTAGATAGGAAACGGGGTTCGAGGAATATACGGTTCAGTCGCGCTTTGCGGTTTTGCGGGAGATTTTATCACACTCGTATAGGGGTGGATGGGAGCGTAGGAGTAGGGAGGGGTGAATCTCATACTGTTCAACGCCACGCTTGTGAATTGTACTCGAGTACAAGTAGCATCACAGATGGGCAGGGATGTTTGGGGCTTGTGATGGATCGGAGGTATTGGCGCAGTCGCGCGTTTGCAATGTTAAATTACTCGAGGCTACTAGCGAGACTATCTAGGGGCGGCCACGTTCCCGCCAGTTCGAAGGACTCTAAGCGACCGTTCGAAGCCCCAACCCAAAACAACAGGTCAAGGAACAATCATAGCATGCATTGGGAAATACATTCAACAAACTACAAATTTTGTGAATTAAACACTTCGGAAATCCATGGACCTTATCACCATCTCTCTCCACCATACTCTGGTGGGTTTACATTCTGTTTCGCCATGTTTTGGCCCTTTCTCAGAGATATTTTCACTGTAGTCTAGCGGTCGATAAGCACCCTAAGGCACACTCTCCCCAGATTCCCCCATGCAATATTAAGAGCTGGAAAAAGAAATATTAAAAAGCAGTAAAGTAAAATATAAGAGCACCTGCGTATAGCAGAGAAACATAAAAATTAGAACCACCAATTTTGGAAGCCTCTAAATAGAAGGATTGGTGGTTTATTACCTCCACATCCCAATCCAGACGGTAAATTGTCCGTTGGCTGTATTTTTTCGTCGCGTGGTCAGGCACTCCCTTGGAGGTGCCGTCCCCCTTGACCGTATAATAGCTTAGGGCCCTTCGAAATGGCGGGAACCTTGGCATGGTAAGTGGAGTGGATACCATCGTTACTTTACTTGGGTGAGGGTGCTTTGCCTCTGGACACCGGATGCTCACTCGGGTATGCCTTCTACCGGTATCCCTAGAGGCGCTTGTACAGTACTCTACCGGTAGCCCAATACCGGTATCATACTATTGCACCCCGTGGCAGTTCGGATCCGCTGTTTTTCCGATCCAGATAATGATGACTGGTCTACCGCTGGCGCTGTCCTTTCCTTCCTGCTTCCTTGTCCGGCGGGCGGAGTTGGAATGTTTTGGATCGAGCCATCTAGTATGCATCGTCGCGTATGGCGACCCAAATTATGGGGAAGAGAGAGGGGCCCTTTCGTAGTTTCCATAAAACCACCATTTGTTTCTTTTGTTTCCTTGTCTGGAAACATGCTTCACCACATTTCCTGGGCTGGGGGCTCCACTCTTTCCTAGTGTTCGATGGCTTCTCTTGGATTGATTCCTATATACAGTAGGTTCTTGGTATTGATTTGTCATAGAATAGGTTTTGCTTCAATGATATCTAAATATTTCCTGGTCCATCCGAAGGGTAACACATCGACTGTCTAAGCGACTTTTGGACTAGGATTCTGGTCAAGGAGGAGCCGGAAGAGAGTTGAACACAGATGTGCTGGGACTTGTGGTAGTCTCAGCGAAGGGTGCGGATAATTCTTTGTTGCGCCTAGAGTGGGGACTGAGTTTCTGTCTTTTGTCGTGCTTTTGAAAAGGAGAATTCCAAGGTCCGGATACATGTTGCTTCCAGTAGAGTTCTTGTGATACCTCACTACTAAACCATATCTATACCAATCCTGTCAGTCAGTGGACGGCCCGAGTCCAGTGGCTGGGATATCCGACTATAGTCATGGGGGGGATGAAACTGTTGGATAACCATTTGTGCAGGCACAGTACCATCCTTGACCAAGGAATATCATACATCCGGGTCCGACACAACCTTGAAGGGCAAGATAATGACAGGCTTTCTGCTGTGGCTATTCCTCAAGCCACGCAAATAAATAGAAGAGACCAACCAAGCAGACCTTCCGAAACAACTCGAATTTGGTAAATACTTTTTCCACAATTTTAGAGGGAGGTCCCGGGAGGTCCGGGGATGAAGGTTTTGTGAGTTCCTAGGAATTCTTGGCCCAAGACCTTGCCGAGCGCCTGGTACCGCCTTTACGAGTACAGTACGGTACAGTACAAGTATTGTAAGCAAGGCAGCTTAAACAACGCAGGAATCTGTTCGGACTACGAAATTCCATCATTTAAGTACACGGTATTTGCCTTTCCTTTTTTAGCCGAATTCTTTTCGCTACCGGTACTTCATTAAGGACCTGGGGTGATTCAGAGGTACACTTTTTCGAGGTACACTTTTTCAAGGTATTCCCCGACCAATGATATGCGAGGGGTGAGTTGCCAAGCGCATGGCGTTGAGAAGGCTAACACCACCCCCTCTTTTCTCGGCTGGAAGGAGAGAGGCATCCATCTACTCGTGCCTCCGAGCCAAGAATTGGCACCTCTTTTGGAATAGTCCCCTCGGAGCCATAAAAAGTTTAGCGTTTGAGCTATCTCAAAGACTCTATTACCGGTGACACAAAATACAGTGCCACATAATGAGTGAGAGTGGCCGCTGGCATGGCAGTCGCAGAGTGCAATACCTCACGCTACAAGAGCAGCCTCAAGACTACACTCTCTACGGCCCCGTGGAGGCTATCCCAAAAGAGGTGCCAACTCTTGGCGCGGAGGCACGAGTACTCGAGCACTCCTACGATAACTTCGGCTACCGCACTCCCGTACTATCACCCCACCTACCACAGAACCCTATCCACCATGAAGAAAATATTTACATGGCACAGAAAGCCAAGTCCTAGCGGTAATCCTGGCCGGCGTGGAGACCCAAGTACCCTTACTGAGCATAACCTGACGAATAATATTCACGGTGACTCGAATACGAACGTTGGGAACGTGTCGCACAGCTACAACAACACCATCAACGTCGGAGTGAATCAAGAATCTTTGCGGATCCAAGCATGGCTGTCGCCACTAGAACCCCACCGAAGGCACCATGATGTGAGAAACCGTCGGCTTGATGGTGTTGGGGATTGGGTTCTACGGAAGGATGAGTTCGAGTCCTGGTGCAACGGTCGTGATGGATCGGCGAATCCTACATTATTGTGTTATGGGGGCCAAGGGGTAGGCAAGACCTATATAAGGTGGGGAGGTTTTTCGAGAAATCAAAGACGATGCTAACAGGCAATGAAATTAGTTCACTAGTAATAGATACCCTGTACGCCCAAACCCGTGGACAGAATATTGCCGTTTTATCACAATATTGCGATTACCAGGCACAGAAGGATCAGACGGCAGTAAATATGATTGGCGGGCTACTCAGACAGGTGGCCGTGCGTACACCGGAGATTCCAGGCGAAATTCGAAGCACCTTTGAGGCGTCGAAGAGGGAAGGCAACAACAGTCTTCGATTACCCGAGATGCTGGAACTGTTCATCAAAACAATCAGTTCGTTCGAACGGATATACATCTGTGTCGACGCAGTGGACGAGTTACTGCCTGAGAATCGGTCGGAAGTTCTTCGCGCCTTGCATCAGATTATCCAAGATGCACCAAAAACGCGACTTTTTCTTACAGGAAGGCCCTACATTGGGAAAGAGCTGGCCAAGCATCTCGAAAAACGGTCATTTATCATACACATTATGGCCGACAAAGAAGATATTGATAAGTACATAAGGAAAAAGATGGACGATGACGATGACCGAGATCCGGAGCTGATGACTGAAGATCTTAAGAACGATATCATGAAAACACTCACAGAAAAGTCTTCGGAAATGTAAGTAGGAGCTGCTCTATTACAAATTTGGATCACTAATAGACGGTTGGCAAAGGTTTCTCCTGGTTGCACTCAATATCAATGCAATATTGGGTGAAAGCTCACTAGGCAAGAGAAAGGGGATGTTGCAAAAGGTGGCTACGACTGGTGTGGATGTGGACACAGTTTATGCCCAAACACTACAACGAATAAGGGAGCAGAATGGAGACCGGTCGAGACTCGGGATGGAGGTGCTTATGTGGGTATCCCACGCAGAGCGGCCGCTGCGGATTGACGAACTCCGTCATGCCTTAGCAGTAGAGTTAGAAAACCGGGACCTTGATCCAGATGATATCCGACCACAAGATACAGTCCTCGGGTCATGTTTAGGGCTTGCTGTGGTTGACAGTGAGACATCGACAGTCCGGCTTATTCACTACACGCTGCAAGAATATCTTTCCCGGCCTGGTATCCTCCCTGATGCCCACAGAACACTCTCGCAGACCTGCCTAGCCTATCTGAACTATGAACGGGTCAATGGGCTTCCGGCCGGGGTCCTTCCAAACCTTGTAGACCTGCCCTTTCTTAATTATTCGTCCTTGTACTGGGGAATCCACGCAAAGGTGGAGCTCTCAGACCGTGCGAAATTACTTGCCCTGCAACTATTAAACCGGTCCGGAGACCATGTATCCATCACCTTACTCTTAAACAGAATGGGCACGTACCATAGTTGTTCACTACCGAGTCACCTATTTCCTAGTTTACACGCTGCATCCTTCTTTGGAATTGTCGAGGTTGTAGCTGCTTTACTAGAGGTGAAAGGTTGTGACATTAATCGGAGAGATTGTATGGGGCTTACACCACTCAATTGGGCAGCTCGGCAAGGGAATGAAGCGGTGGTGGGGCTACTGCTTGAACGGGATGATGTCGATCCAGAAAGGCCCGATAACACGGGCCGAACACCACTCCGTTGGGCTTCCTGCAATGGACATGAGGGCGTAGTGAGACAACTGCTCGCGCTGGATGATGTCGATCCCAACAATCCAGATCATCTGGGGGAAACACCACTCGGGTGGGCTTCTTGGAAGGGGTATGAGGGGGTGGTAAAGCTACTGCTCATACGAGACGATGTCGATCCCAACAAGCCAGACAGCCGTGGCTATCCACCACTCTGGTGGGCTTCTTGGAATGGGTATGAGGGGGTGGTAAAGCTACTGCTCACACGCCACGATGTCGATCACAACGGGCCAAACAGACTTGGTCAAACCCCACTCTGGGGGGCTTCCTTCAATGGGCGTGAGGGGGTGGTGAGACTACTGCTCACACGGGATGAGGTCAATCCTGACAAGCCGGACAACAAAGGTTCTACACCACTCCAGATCGCCTCCGAACGTGGGCACACTGAGATTGTGGCACTCCTCCGGAATCGGCCAAGCGCAATCTCTATCCTTGATTGAGCTCAAGTGCTATTTGCCTCCCCCAGACACACCTACCTCCGCCCTTTCGCAGCGGTTTCCATGAATTTACGCCTTATCAGCACGACCCCCTCCTTTTCCGCTGCACTTTTTACACCTTCCGCACTACTTGTTTCTGCCTTGTAGACACTCCCCCCCCCCTCTTTTCTTTTCAGTTTTTACTAAACTCAAATTTTTCAGGTCATCTTAACCACGCGCTTGTCGCAAAATGGTACCATTTATTTTTCTGTATTCTGCATATACTAAATGTTCTTTTGTCTTTTCTGCTCACGGCGTTCAGTAGCGAGAGGCAATGCTCTTATATCGGGGTACTTAAGATCACATTTCGATATTGTTCCACTTCAAAAGTTTTATCTTTCCATCAGTTTAGAAACTGTTTCCCTCACCGATGGTATACTTTTTTCTTCCACCCTTTGTTGTAGAATTGTAATCTCTCATAACACCCTCTGGCCATGGCTAGCCCTAGTAGTTAAACATGGAAGAGAGAATAACTTGATAGAAAAATCTCCCCAATACTGAGCGTTTTCTACCCAGTGCCGCTTCATATGCTAGACCAAGACCTGCCAAGGCCTGTTAAGGCCTGTTAAGGCCTGTTAAACATGACGAGAAACCTCCTGGGAAGAGTTGCGAATTAATATTCCTAGAGCCCCCACGGCGGAAGATAAGGTAGACAAATGCTTAGATGCCAACTAGCCAAGGTGCTGATGCTCGATGATACAGGGAGGGTATGCCGCTCTGACCCCGCCAATTTAAGACGTGTACCACCCCAGAGGCACCGGAGGGCGGGGGCTCGGAAGTATCATAGGCTAGTTCATTTCCATAGTTATTCACATTTGTTGACGTGTTTGCCAGCAACAAATCTCAACCTAGTACCCGGAGCGCTGCCCATTTTTTTCTTTAACGAAGAGAGGAGGGGGAAGAGAAAACAATGGCCGGATCTCGGAACGATTTTCCTCATGCTCTCTTCCCTTTCCTATGTTGCTAATTTGGTGGGCGGGGGGGAAAGAGGTGTTCATGATCAGACCCCCCAGCGGCCGGTTCACAGATGTCGGAACCTGTGTCTTTGTATCGCATTTATATCGTTTATGCACTTGACCAGCCCGGGCTCTTTCCTTTCGTTTTATCCCCCGAGGAGAGGTGGTCGCGCGACGAGTGATATAACATGAAGATTTGGCCACTTGGTATCGTGCCGGATCAGGAGCATGTGGTTCTGGCACAGGGTTCGGTTCGGCGAACTTCTATAGAGATGGAAATAAGGAAGTAAAGTTGGAAAGGTTTCATAATCCATTCTTATTTCTCTCCCCTCTCACTCTCTCTTTAGCTTGGCGGGGAGTATAGTATTGTGTACTTATCAATGGAGAGTCGGGAATTGTCCCTGTGTTGAGGCTTTCGTACCGATTGGGGTAGCGTGCCTGTGGGGTCTTTAAACTTTCCACCGGCGGTATTGTACTTATGATATCTACTTATACCGGTATTTATGGTGGTTTATCGATCTCCCGGGCGGCTTTCTAATTTTTTTTCTCCTTCCCAGGTTAGTTACCATACTAATCTTTCTTCTTCATTGCCCATGTGCCCAGCAGGCAGGGAGAGAATAGAAGCGCGCCCTATGTAGTTCGCGGGTGCCGGGGTTGGAGATTCCACTGCCGGTGGACCAGTGCTGTGAGTGGGTAAACCTTGGTGTTTGTTGGGTACAATATCAAGCTAGTGAGAGCGGCCGGGATGGTTTGAGGCCTATGATGGGACTGCGGTGGGCTGCGCTCTATAGATTGGGTATTTCTGTGGTTGTGCGTTGCGAAATAACTAAGATTGTTGGAGTGCAGTTGTGGAATGGAATAGGTGCTGTAGTGAGAGATTCCTACTGTATTTCGACATGACGTGAGAAGTAACTGGCAAAAGAGGGACGGCGCACTTTGAGGCAGCTTTCAAGCGTGGATCGACGGAAACGATATCGACGGCGAAACGAAATCAAAACGTTTACACACGAAATAACCAATCGCACAACTCGGGAGAGGGAAGTTCTCTTGTTTTTCGTCTTCCTTTTCTAACTCAACGGTAAAGACAGGAGTAAATATAACAACAGCCAAGTCCTACTACCCTCCCATGGACTACCGCACATGTCCACTGGCATGCTATTGCTCATATTCCTCCCCTTCACCCTGCTCTGACTCCCGTACTAACAAAGGAAAGACAAACTTCCAATGTCCATAGTCTCCGGACATCTGACCTTCGAGCACTTCTCACTGCCTTTCAGCTTTCCTTCCGGCGGATGTATCGATCAAAACCTCCGTGCACCCCTGCAGTCAGAATGCTTGACCGAAAGCCAAAAGCATGTCCGGAGCCAAAGTGCGTTCCCCGAAACTATTAAACAACAAAACTATCGTGAGGACATGCCGAGCAGCACCTCGCGATTTTCGGTAGGAACATGAATGTCGGAGGTAGGCTCTCCTTACCTAGCTTCGCGCTCTACGTCCACCGTTCGCATTTTCATCCACGCGCGATTCCTGTCCCCTCCTTTCCACATCTGCGACTTAGTGCCCAAGTACCGAAAATTCCATCACCTCCTACTCTGCTTTCTTTCCCGACCTCCCGAACTATATTGCACTATGCCGATTTGTGCATATTGCCATGTATCGGCGGGTCGGGTGCTTGGAAGTAGGAGGGTTTTTCTTTCCTTGGTTTGTGTGACGGACATATATGATTAGTTCATTTGCTCATTCACGACTTTCCCCTGGAGTCTACTGGGGTTTCGGGGAGCCGAGAATATTTCACCGGTTAAATATATCTTTCTTATGTCACCCCCGCGTGTGCTCTGATCCCGATTTGCGGTTGAAAGAGTTTTTATTTTGTGATGGCTCGCATAAATATATGTTCTACGCCCAGTAATCAAGTACAGTAACTTCCGCAGCCGGCGGCATACCCCTTGGCGGATTCGGTCAATTTCCGATTAGAATTTGGGATGAACTGGAATCGAAAGGGAAATAAAGGTCCTTGGACGTTGTAGTCGCCTCTCCTGTCGAGGCGCTTTGTATGTTCCCCCAACATGTAACTATTGAGATGAGTTTCGGAGCTTTTCCTTGTAACTCAAGATGGGGATCCCAAGGCTCTAAAACAGATATTCCACATGCGGGTTCTTCTAGTCTCTAGCACTAAAACATATCTATATCTATTCCAGGAGCTGGAGAATCCCCCTGGGGTTGGCGTACCCGTCTGCAGTTATAAAAGAACAGGGGTGTGACAGTGTGAGTGATAGGGGACGGGCAAAGGAGCGAAATCAGAGAGAAGGGAATTCTACGAAACGTGTTATTAAAAGCGAGGAGGGAACTGCGCAATCTAAGAAGGTGACTTCATTAAGAAGTGAATGCTAAGGTATCGGGAATAAAGAAACAAAAATAGAACGAGCATCCCCTATTCAAAGTGCCAAACATCGATAGCAAATCTCCACACAATCCAGGAAAGCATTGATAGGCACTTCGGGAATGCATACGTAATCCATAACGCATGAAATCCCATTGGTATACTCAACTTCCACATGGCGGGAGTCCCGGAACAAATACCGAATCAATATTCCAAGAGAAGAGTCTTTCACTGTCATACCTTCTGGTCCCCCCCGCTTCAAGTAACATACCATTCAAAGGGGTATCACCAAGCCCACTGCAGTTTTTTTTTTTTTTCTCCCTGCTACCCCGGGGGTGTTTCCGGCTCTCGTGAATTCTCCTCCGTCCACCTCCGGACTGTGGTAGGGAGTGGCGTACTGTAGTCTGCGTGGTGGACGGGTGGCGGAGTTGGAGGAATGTGCTGTACGATGATTCTTTACCGTTTTTTTGGAGACTCTATTTCCCTTGTGCACCGGTGGATGGACAGAAAGCAGGGAGTAGCGATACGATTATAGATGAATGCTACACATGTGAATTGCAGTTTCACAGGCGGGCGGGGATTTTTAGGGCTTATGATGGGACCATAGGGTACCAGGCTTGGTGGATCGGATGGACATGGCGCGGCCGCACACCAGAAACGCTAGTTTCAGAGGGGGGGCTGCCCGGGCGGTGTACGGTACGGGTGCCCGTAAAGGAATGGCTGCCCTTGTTGCTCCACCGGACCTTGGACGAGAGCAGTTTGCTTCGGATGCCCCACTCTACTCGAGTACCACTACCGGTATAAATGTGCGGCCCACAGGTATTCCTAGGGGCTCTTGTATGGGTATAGTAATACAGTAAGAGAAGGCACAGTACACATTTACACCTTACTGCAATTCACATCCACTGCTTTCCGATCCGGACTTTATCATGACCAATCAAGCTACATTTCTTCTACCTCCCGCCTTGCTTCCTTGTCCAACATATGGTTTGGAATGTTTTGTGTCGCGCAATCTGGTATACGTCATCACATATGGCGGCCGAGTTGATGGGGAACAGCTAGGGACTTTTTTTTCATAGTTTCCGAGTCAATAGAATTAAGATTTATCCCATTCTTTGTAACACCCTTCTCCGGGTTTCCTCAAGTTGGTAGTTGCATTCTTTCCTATCATTTAACTATTTCTCTTGAAGTTATTCTTACATATGGTCAGTCTAGATTTTGATTTGTTACAGAACAGGATTTGTTTCAGTGATGTCTATAAATATTATCTGTTCCAACCAACGGAAAACCCATTATCGTTATAAGCGACTGTGGGACTGGAATACTGTACCGCTTCGAGCCCGGATAAGGGGGAACGGGGATGTGCTAGGACTTGAAGGATTTTCCCTTAGTAAAGTGTTGCGAATATTACCTTGTTAAGTCTCAACCGAAGCCCGAGTCACCTTGGTTTATCCTCACAGATTGAGAAGGGAAATTCCAAAGGCCTAGCATAGTCCATGTTGTTCACATTGGGGTTCTTATGGTATTATACCTCGCTTCTGAAGCGGGCCTTCGGCCATCCCATTAGTCAGTTGGTGGTCTGGCGGTTGGTATACCCCGCTGTAGTCAGGAATGTAGGTGAGTGAGTGATAAGGTATCAACCAGGGAACATAAAGAGAAATGAATGGGCGGAAGCCAGATGTGTGAGGATTGGGTTTACCGGTAAAGTTATTTGGCAGTTTTTCTACCGGTATCAGAGACATTCAGCCCGCTCTAGACTCGCGTCGGGTTGTGTCGTTTCGGGGACCTCGTGGGGAAGTCAGATACGCAGCTCAGACTGCAAAATACACAGGGTCTTACCAAGGCTTGGAGCATGATGCAATCTGCAGATCCGCTGAAATTTACCAAGGTTAAGAGCAGCGTATTTTGAGGGCTATTACGCGTTTTTGTGTTCCCGACAAAGCCACCGAAAAGACTCAATCCCCGATGTGAGTCTAATGTGGAACGCTAGCATAATATCTGAGTAACCGGGATTAAATCTAACCAGACCTAAGGTCATGTCGGATGCTATGTCGGGTGCTATGTCGCTTCGGCAAATATGTCGGGAACTCGGGTGCCCGGATCGAGTATATTTCAGTCCGGGTATAACTTACCATACTGTATTTGTGAATTAGAAGTCGATACCGCCTTGTGCTCAAATCCACACCACGGGCGTACCTAGGTTCCCGACATAGCTGCCGAAGCGACATAGCACCAGACAAGACTTTAGTCATCTGTCACGACCATTCTGAGCTATTCGGTTTCCGCCGTATTCCCAGCACTACGCTACTCTGCGACCACAAAGTTCCTCTTACGGTATCACGGCAGCCGAAATAGGCTAGCGCTCAACATCCTAAATCGGTCTCAATGTCTTAACAGTTTAACTCAGGGGATAAGGGTCCAGAGGTGAGGCTGAGGTCTCGCTCTGTCAGATCTACCAGCTAATGGCCCCCGGAGGGCCGATTGCCCAAGTGCGGGGCCTCGAAAATTCCAACCACACCACAGCAGAATGCAATCCCCACTTTGACTTCCTTAAAAGCAAGAGACGCCCACCGGCTTCCTCGCCAAGCTGCAGTACCGGTACTGCACTCCTATACAATCATCGCGGCTGCCGCCGAACCTTATCCACCATGAATACCTTACCTACGAGTTCCGGAACAGCTAGTGTCGGCAGTGATCCCTGCCGATATGGTATATCGGACATGCGCACTGACAGCACTACCCACGGTATCCACGGTGACTCGAACACAAACTTTGGGAATGTGGTGCACAGCTACAACAACACCATCAATGTGGGAGTAGGTGAGGAATCATCGCGGATCCAAGCATGGTTGTCGCCACTAGAACCGCATAGAAGACATCATAATATGAGCAACCGCCGGCTCGATGGTGCCGGAGATTGGGTTCTGCGGAAGAAAGAGTTCGAGTCATGGCGCAACGGTCGATATGGCTTGGTGAATCCTACTTTTCTGTGTTATGGAGGTCAAGGAGCTGGAAAGACACCTATCAGGTACAAGAGTATGATCTGGCGGGCGTGGGAGGTGCTAACAGGTAATGAAACTAGTTCACTAGTAATAGACACCCTGCGAGCAAGCTGGTGGACAGGACATTGCGGTTTTATCCCTTTATTGCGATTACCAGGCGCAGAAGGACCAAACGGCGGTAAATCTGATAGGAACCCTACTCAGGCAGATGGTTGTACGAATAGCGGGGATTCCAGGGCAAATTCGAAGCGCATTTGAGAGGTCGAGGCTCCAAGGCGGAAAATGCCTTCGACTGCCGGATATGCTAAAATTATTCGTCCAGACAATTAGTTCCGCTGAGCGAGTGTATATCTGCTGTGATGCTGTAGACGACTTATTGCCAGAGCATAGATCCGAGTTTCTTCGCGCGTTACATCAGATTATTTAGGATGCACCAAATACTCGTCTATTTCTTACAGGAAGGCCGTATATTCGCAATGAGCTTGACAAGAAACTCGCAAACTGGGCCTATATCATTCAAATTGTGGTTGACCGAGGGGATATCGCAAGATATATAAGTCGAAAAATAGACGATGACAGCGATCGAGATCCCGGCTTGATGACAGATAGTCTGAAGAACGATATCATGGAAACACTCTCGGAAAAGTCTTCGGAGATGTGAGTAGGGCTACTTTGTTTGACATTTGGATCACTAATTGATACTCTGCAAAGGTTTTTGCTTGTCGCACTGAATATCGAAGCAATCTTAGGCGAGACCTCGCTCGCAAGGAGAAAGGAAATGTTGCAGAGGGTGGCGACGACTGGGGTGGACCTAGACACTGTATACGCCCAAACGCTACAACGAATAAGGGAACAGAAAGGAGACCGATCACGACTTGGGATGGAGGTACTAATGTGGGTATCCCACGCGGAGCGCCCATTGCGAATTGACGAACTCGGCCATGCTCTGGCGGTAGAAATGGAAAAGCAGGACCTTAACCCAGACAATATCCGGCCACAAGATACAGTCCTCGGGTCATGTTTAGGGCTTGTCGTGGTCGACAGCGAGACATCGATAGTCAGGTTAATCCACTATACACTCCAAGAATACCTTTCCCGACCTGGCATCCTGCCTGGTGCCCACAAAACACTTTCACACGCCTGCCTAGCCTATTTGAATTATGAAAAAGTCAAGGGGCTCCCAGCCAAGCACGTCCCGAACCCAAGAGACATGCCCTTTCTCGAATATTCTTGTTTGTATTGGGGAATTCACGCAAAAACAGAACTCTCTGGTCCTGCTAAATTGCTTGCTCTAGACCTACTAAGCAAGCATGGAGATCATATATCCATTGCCATACTTTTCAACCACATAGACCGATATCATCGCTGTTCGCCGGCAAGTCACCTACTTCCCGGTTTACACTGCGCATCGTACTTCGGAATTCTCGAGCTTGTGGCTGCTTTGATAAAGATGAGAGGTTGTGATATTAATCAAAGGGATTGCATGGGATTTACACCGGTCATGTGGGCCGCGCGGCAAGGCAATGAACAGGTGGTGAGAATACTGGTCGCACGGAATGATGTCAATCCCGACAAGCCAAGCCACTATGGTCGAACACCACTTCAGTGGGCGTCCCGCAATGGACATGAGGGGGTGGTGAGACTACTTCTCGCACGGGACGATGTCGATCCCGACAAACCCGACAACAGCGCCCAAACACCGCTCCGGTGGGCTTCCGGCAATGGGCATGGGGGGTCTTAAGACTTCTACTCGCACGGGACGGTGTCAATTCTGACAAGCAGGCCAATGATGGTCAGACACCGCTCTGGTGGGCTTCCTTCAATGGGCATGAGGCGGCGGTGAGACTTCTACTCGCACGGGCCGATGTCAATTCCGACAAACCAGACAACGAGGGCCAAACGCCGCTCTGGTGGGCTGCCTTCAATGGGTATGAGGGGGTTGTGAAATTGCTGGTCGCACGAGACGATGTCAATCCGACAAGCCGCGAAACTCCGGTCTAACTCCGGTTTCCTGATCGCCCCGCAACTCCAGAACATGGCACTTGTAGCATGCCACCATCGATCAAGCGCAATCCATAACCCGCATGGAACCTAAGGCGAGATTTCCCCACCCCTCCCACTACCCACGTGTGCCTACACCCCTTTCGCAGCTGTTCCCATCTATTCACATACTCCTTATCGGAAGAGCCCTTGCCGTTTCCCTGATCCACTTCCGGGCTGCTCGGTGTATCCCCTGCCTCCTCGGCGAAGCTCTCTCCTGTGTTTTCTGGCCCACACTTCCCTCACCCCCGATTCCCGAAAGCTTCAAGGGCGTGGGCCTGTTGCACGAATGTAAATGATTCCGTATTATGCACGCTGAAGTCTTCCTGGGTCTCATCTACTTTTGGCGTTTGGTGGAGGGGGGTGATGCTATTACATCGAGATATTTAAGGCCACGGCTTGATATGCCTCTAGGTTTACTTCGAAAATATTAGTTATTCAATCCTATCGAGTCTCCTTTTTTAATGATTCTATACTTTATTTTTTTCCATCCTTTGCGTTATAATTCAAACCCACTCAGTCACGTTAGCCCCTACGGGTGTCGCGTGTGCTAAGTTGCAGATTATGGTTTAGCCCGGGGGTCACGGGAGTGTGGTGAAATATCCGGGGGTGGATGAGAGTTCGGGTGACCGCGCTAGAAGATTCTGATTGCGTCGTTCCTTTGCTATTACACGAGCGCGAGGAGAAATTGTTGGAAATCGCGAGGTGCTGCTCGGCATCCTCTCACGATGGTTCGTTTGTTCGCATGGTTTCTGGAGGCGCGTTTTGGCTTCCGTCCGCGCACTTTGGCTTTTCGGGGAAGCAACTTCGGCTGCGGGAATGCGCGGGAGGCTTGGAACAGTTCATCCGCCGGAAGGATGGCGAAAAGGCCATAAGGAGGGCCGGAGTTTGTCTTTTCCTTTGTTACCGTTAGCTAGTTGAACGCGCAATAGTGAGAGGTTGCCGAGGTGAAGGGTTTCCACCCCCCGCCCCCGTGAGTTGTGCGATCGTTTCGCGCGTGAAATCTTGGCGTTTCGTTTCACAGTTAATCACTCGTTCTTTAGTTTCGCTGTCGCGATAGACTTCGCCGATCCGACCTTGAAATAAATATAGACGTACATAGAATCGCTGAGAACCCCGCGCGTCCCGACAGACTTCGTGATACTCTCTTCTCCCATGCTAAGCGAGTACCTGGCCGTGATTTCTATACATGTGCCAAACTCCCGTGGCAGTACTGTACTTATTTCTACATTTTTATTACGGTGGAACATAAGCTATTTGGCAAGGTGCCAACAAACCAAGATGCCGATACTGTGATACAGGGAGGGCATGCGGTAACCCACCTCGCCCATCCCGGAAATGGGCTATTCTGGAGATACATTACTAGAGGGCAAAGAATTGGAAATATCTTAAATTATATCATCCCTAGACGTATTCAGATTAGCTAATGTATTTTCCTGCAATGGACCTCGGCATGGGGCATGGTTCTCTCACCTCTACCGGTTAAAAGAAATAAAGAAAGAAGAGAGAGAGGGAAGTATGGATTGGGGTGGATCTTCCCTCTTTGGTTTGTCTAGTTTTTCAACCTTTCCCATTTGTTGGAGATGGGCGAGCCTCTCTACATGGTCAGAGCCTATGCCAGTCCGTGTGAGGGTGCTGGAGCAGCGCGCGCGCTCCGATCTTGAGCTTGTATCGTTAATGATTGTGACTGGCTTGGGCTTTTCTTTTTTGGCTCGAAAATGGAGTAATAGAACGCGACAACCCACCCCCCCACCCCCGCGGATCGGTAGCACATTATTCCAGGGTGTAGATTGACAGAAGAGGGAGGTGGAGGTAGAGTCGGAATGAAAGAGATATAGAGTGCAGGGAAGTGCCCACTATTGCTCTATAGTAGTAGAAAGAGGGAGGTGAGGCCACGGAGGCGATTGTAAGGATAGCTTATATGCGGATTGCAAAGGTATCCGGACACTATAACTCTAAGGTCTGCCGAAATTAGGGATCCTTCGCTGCAAGGTGTCCCGATGTCCTGGAGGTGTACGGCTAGAGGGGAACTACTGGTATAGCATTCGGACTGCTGTAGTGCTCCATATGCTTGAACATCTTAAACCACCATTTTCCTAAATTTTTCCTTTTTGGGCGAAATCCTGCCTTTGAGGCCGTTGGCCAATTTACCCGCTTCCCCTCCAGTACTTGTGCATTTCAGCAAAAAAAAAAACCATGAAAACTGCTGGAGCACATCATTCGTGCAGCTGCCATGACGCTACCTCTATTTGCTCGGGTAACAATTCAATGACGCGACGGCAAGCCGGAATTCTCTACGCCTTGACACTGCAGGAGCTGCAAGAGCGGACAGGGTGCGTGGTGCCCCCCCCCCCCCCCCCGCCCGCCTACCGGTATTATCGATGGGATGCTTTGGCCCAGTTGGTGCCGGGCTTGCTTAATCTACTAAGTTAAGTTAGTACTCGAGTACAGTACAGTAACGCACCGCTGCCAGGTCAGAGAACTGTTTGTACGCTCGTAGGCTTTCCCTTTCCTTTTCACCTCTTCCCTCTTCTTTTATTAGAATATCGTACAGAGCAGAGCAAAGTAGTTTGAGGGAGGATTGGAGAGGTCCTCTGTATTGACCCCCTCGCATCGGTTGGGAATGGGTGTGCTTACTGGCCCCTGACCTTTTCCCGTTGCTGGTATTTTGGCCGCTAGTAGCTCATTACCGCCTTATAAACGTCTTTTCCGGGGTGATTGTGGTTTTTGTGTTCTCTTCCCTTGGTCGGTTAGAGGTGGTGTGGGTGGAGAGTAGTGCAAGAGCAGCGTGATCCATGGGGCGGGAGTAGGTGTTGAAGAAACAACTCAAAAATGCACAGCGGTGAAGTGAAAAAAATGAGCGCGAATGAGAGATGAAAAATGGGAAGATAGAAGTGGTGGAAACGGTGAATGATGATCCATCTAGCTAAGGACTGACTAAGAGATATATAGCTCCAAAGCACCAACAACCATGGAAACACAATGAACTCAAATGAAAAACACACTATCCTAACTCATCATGATCCTCCGCAACCTCCGGCAATCTAGAATGATCCTAAACCAAACTACCATATGCCTAATGGCATAGGGTGTGAAAGAAACACACAAAACTACCAAAAAGACCCATATCCTATGCCAACCGGCATAGGATGTGAAAGAAACGAAAAACACTACCCTCTGCCTCTGCACTGCACACCACAAAACATATGCCTGATAACCGCATAGCTGCCTAACTGCATATCCGTCTAACCCCATGCCCTATAGGCAATCCAACAGGTGTTAGCGCTAGAGGGTGATACTACAGCTATTTGCGATGGCGGTTCGGGGGTTGGTTGGGTGATTTACGACTCTTTGGAAGGAGCCAAGCGGGATGAGGGATGAATCTTTTACTGGTACATATGGTGGAATACTACCTAGGCGAAATTCTGTGGAATGGAGAGGAGGTGTGTGGCTTTTGCTGTGGCTCCAGGATGTTGGTCACAGCAAACCTGCCCAATTTGCTGTGATCGAGTGCCGGGATGTTAGTTCATGGGGGCGGTCGTCGGGGAGGTAGTGTACGAGTACCTATATGGTACCGGAACAGCTGGCGCACCAGTATTTCCTAGAACTTGCTTGAATGAGACAAAATGGTCTCGATATATTCAATCTACGGTTTGTTGGCTACCGTAGCCTATAGTCTCCAGCCGTCCCACGAGAAGGATAGGCGTTCCCCCAATACCGACAGGGAAAAATCAACCGGATAGGTACGCTGGGCTCTGAGAGGCGGTATTCACAATTCTGTCAGCTTGCCAAACTAAACCTATGGTGTGATGACGGGCGTCCAGAGATACCGGATCTCAGGAAATTATACTGTGCTAGGTTCCCAGATGCCATAATTGGGTTCATATTTACAACTGTAGGCAATACATTTCCGCTTCTCTCTTATTGGCACCGTATTTATAAACATGGTACCGACAGTGGGACCTATCGCGGCACGTCGCCTCCCGCTCTAAACTGTTTTCATAGTCTGATCTTGATGTCATGTATTGGAAACTCGAATGGTGGGAATAGGGAGCGATTTCCCCACCCCTCACATTTTTCGAGACTTGTATTTCATACTTCTTCGTATCTGCATTCCAAGGCTTTCTCCCATTTATGGGATTAGAAATCTCTAGCTGATTAAATCTATCTCTTGAACTTGTCGGTATCTTTGTGTGCCAGCCTATCCATGGCCTCGCCCCTTGATAGGGTAGGTATTATTTCGACAGTGGCTCTACCTAGATACCCGATGTACTGTACTCTACCAAGCCGTAACCCATCAACCAAGAGGCAACTTTCGGACTCATATACACTAAGAATTCCAGGTAACGGGTGCAAGGTACGGTAGGTGTGCTACGGTATTCTACCGTATGTTACGGTAGCAAATTAACCGAACATCACGACGCAACCATACGGATACGGTACCAGAATTCCCACGTCGCCCTGTAACTTACGGCTGTGCTAAATCAAGCCTACCCCTCCTAGTGGCTGGCAGGTGGCTGTGGACTGCAACACTATTTCGGCAGAGATAAAGTAAGCCGAGTGACAGGGTGGATGAGAAGTTATGGAGGAGGAAATATAGGGAGGGCAGAAACTATATCAATACCATACTGCGTGCTCTTGTGCTTATTTTTCCGATACCATCCTAGTCATATCCTGGCATTTCCAAGTACTCGTGTACTGATAGAAGCCTCGGAGCAATGAGCTAGAAGTTGGTCATGGACCTCCAGTAGGCAGTTTATTCCTCAAGCGGTCCACAAAAAACGTAAAAATAAAATAAAAACACCAGATGTTTAACTCGACGCCTCGGAATGAACAATTTTTGGGTATTAGGAGCCGTAAGTTAGGTCCTTGTGAATATTTTAGCGACTGCCCAGATTCCTTGGCGCAACACAGCAAACGATTTTTAGCGAGGACAGTCAAACATGTACAGTACCGGTACCGGCGGTAACCTAGCGTAATATTTTCTGGCTATAAACCAGGTTCAAAACTTAAAGGTGTATTATGGATATTTTCCTTTTCCTATTTCGGGTTCATTCTGCATTTTTTTGACCGATTTTATAAAGGACTAGAAGTGCAGCAAGGGAAGGGTTTCACCTTTCCAAGGGCGTATTTCCTGACTAATGGGACCATGGAGGTTGACTGCTACAGTAGGCGGCTAGAATTGAAAAGGGTGACCCCGCCGAACCAGAACACAATCTTGGCTTTCCCTTGCTTGAAGGAAGAAGCGTCCACCAACCCCTCGATAACCCTGGCTAAGCTACCATACCACCATACCACGGTCTCACTCGTCATCGCACATTATCCACTATGGATACCTTACCTACGAGCCGCGGAAGCCCCGACGTCAGAAGTAATCCCTGCCTGTACGGCATATCGGATATCCGCGCCGGGAGCACTAGCAATAATACCCACGGGGACTCGAACACGAATGTTGGGAATGTGTCGCACAGCTACAACAACACCATCAATGTGGGAGTACCCGCAAGTGATGAGTCTTTACGGATCCAAGCATGGCTATCGCCACTCGCTCCGCATGGAAGGCACAATGATGTGCGCAGCCGGCGGTTTGCTGGTGTTGGGGATTGGGTTCTACGGGAGAACGGGTTCGAGTCATGGCGGAACGGTCACGACGGCTCTGTGAACCCTACTTTATTGTGTTATGGGATCCAAGGGGTTGGAAAGACCTACTTAAGGTAAAAGAGTATTCTGAAGTGATCATAGGCAATACTGATAGGTAATAAAACTAGTTCATTAGTAATAGATACCCTGTGCGTGGGAGCCTGCGGACAGAATACTGCAGTTTTATCCCTCTATTGTGACTACCAGGCACAGAAGGACCAGACGGCGGTAAATATGATCGGTGGTCTGCTCAAGCAGGTGTTAGCAAGAGCAAGGGAGATTCCCGGTGATATTCGAGATGTCTTTGAGGGGCTAGGAGAGAGAGGGAACAAAAGTGTTCTTTTGACAGACATGTTAAGATTATTCATTAAAACCATCAGTTCCTGTGGGCGAGTATACATCTGCTTCGACGCAGTGGACGAGTTACTCCCACAACACCGATCCGAGCTTCTTCGTGCCTTGCGGCAGATTATTCGAGAAGTGCCAAATACACGACTGTTTCTTACCGGAAGGCCGCATATTCGTAAGGAGCTTGACAAGCACCTTACGAGCGAGGCCCACGCCATACACGTTACGGCAGACCAAGGTGATATCGCAAGATATGTAAGTCAGAAGATGGACGAAGATGATGACCGAGAGCCCGATTTGATGACCGAGAATTTGAAGAACGATATCATGAAAACGATCTCAGAAAGGTCTGCGGAGATGTAAGTCGGAATTAGTTGCTCTCAAATGTGGGTCGCGCTAACCGATATTCTGCTAAGGTTTTTGCTAGTTGCACTGAATGTTGATGCAATATTAGGCGAGACCTCGGTGGCGAAGAGGAAAGAAATGTTGCAAAAGGTGGCGACGACTGGGGTGGACTTGGGAAGTGTGTATGCCCAAACACTGCAGCGGATAAGGGAACAGAAAGGAGACCGATCAAGACTTGGCATGGAGGTGTTAATGTGGGTATCCCATGCGGAACGGCCGCTACGGATCGATGAACTCCGTCATGCTTTGGCAGTGGATATTGAAAAGCGGGATCTGGACCCGGAGAACATCCGACCACAAGATACAGTCCTGGGGTCATGCTTAGGGCTTGCTGTGGTCGACAGTGAGACATCAACAGTCCGGTTAACCCACTACACTCTTCAAGAATACCTCTCCCAGCCTGGTATACTCTCCAATGCTCACAAGACGCTTGCACAGTCCTGTTTGGCCTACCTAAATTACAATCAGGTAGCGGGGCTTCCAGCCAGGGGCCATTCAACCCATGAGGACATGCCCTTCCTCAGATATTCTTCGTTGTATTGGGGAATCCATGCAAGAATGGAACTTTCAGCTCGCGCGAAATGGCTTGCCCTGGAGCTGTTAAACCGGTTTGTGGACCATGTATCTGCTACCTTACTATTTAACCAAATATCGCGATACCATACATGTTCGCTGCCAAATCACATATTTCCCAGTTTACATGCTGTATCGTACTTCGGAATTATCGACATTGTTGCTGCTGTGATAGGGACGAGGGGTTGTGATATTAATCAAAGTGATTGCATGGGTCGAACGCCACTCTGGTGGGCCTCCAGCAGTGGGCA